>PVLA01006442.1:0-123932 GCA_004027455.1 Hydrochoerus hydrochaeris | reverse complement strand
GGGGGGGGGCGGGGAATTTTTATGTAAATTTTTCCACCATGAATTGCTGCATGGCATTTTTCCTAAGTGCAGTCACTCCCATTTCTAAAATAAAGAAACGTCCTCACACCTCAGCCGGGCCCTGCTTTGCTTCACTGGCTCTGGGGGTGCTGTTCAGGAATGCCTGGATGTCACAGCAGTGGCTGTGCCAAGAGTTGGACTGTCTCACTGCCGTGATAACACATCCTAACTCCTCAAGTCGTGAACTCACCGAGGAGAAGTGGAGAAGCCCTGGCCTGGGGAGTCTAGAATGACAGTCTGGGCAAATACAGTTAGAGAACTGCTCGGTTGAAAACACCTGAAGTTTAAGTTCACCTTGCTTTAGGTGATAGCTGTATTCTTAAAAAGCATTTGTGAAATTACATATGAAATGAAATCTCCTCAGTGTTGACTGCCTGAAATTTTCTCATTTTGAGGATGTAAGAACCAGTCAGTCAGGTATTTAGTTTGACACATTATGTATTCAGCATTGTAAACTTGCCTCAGTATCTCACAATTCTTTTAAGAAATGTTAGTCCAAAGGTAAGTCAGCGAGTTTAAAATGCCACACTGTTAATTTGCATCCACCGTGTTGATGGAGCCAGGTTAATTAGGCAGCACCAGGGGGACGCTTCCTTGGGCACAGCCATGGTGGGGGGGCAGGTTGGCCATGGCCTGGGTCTCACCTTGACGGTTTTTCTTGCCTGAGTATGCTGACCTGCACAAAGGTTTGTGCAGCCTGGGAGGCACATGCTGACTGGGCCCCCGGGTCCCCACTTTCAGACCAGCCACAACTCGTTGCTGGTGCTGGAGGCAAATGTTATAAACCCACAGCCACTGCCTTGGCTTAGGTCCTGGCTGAGGCAGGCTCAGGTCCTCTAACAGATGAGCTGGCCGTTCACTTTGGGAGCTCTGTGAGGACAGCGCCCAGGTTTTAAGGTAGGGCACTCTGGGGGTCAGCAGCGGTGTCCAGTGTAACTCCTCTCCTGGTGCAGAGAATGTGCTCCTTTGGATCTGCACACAGAGAACTCTTTTTTTTTTTTTTGATACGAGGAATCAAACTCAACTTTATATTTGCCAGGCAAGCACTGTGCTGCTGAGCTATATCCCTAGCCCATTTTATGTTCTCTTTAGCACTGATAAAAGAGACTGAGTGATCAGTCAGCATTAGTTTTTCTAGAGTTAGGCTTTGTGAACTTGTCTAGACCAGGGGTTGGCAAACTGGCCAGGGGCCAATCTGGTCACCAAGTACAAGGTAAAAGTGGTTTTTATGCTTCTTCATGGTTGAAAATGAATTTGGAGACAGATGAAAATCAGATTTCAGGGTCCATAAATGAAGCCTTGCTGGAACACACCCATGCTCACTTGTTCACAGTTAGGCTGCTTTTGTGTTTCGATGACAGAGTCAATTAGTTGTAACAACTTAAGGTACTGTCTGGCCCTCTCCAGGATTTGCCAATGCCTCGTTTAGACCAGCATCTTGATTTCACAGGCAGGACAGCTTAATTCCATGCAGGTTATGGGACACCACTCAGCTGCAGTCAGTGACTACAGGTTCAACTTTGACTCATTTCTTTCCATTTTCCAAACCTGAGGCCTCCTCTGGCTGACCAGCCCGCACTCCAGCTTCTCCTGACGCTCACCCTCCCAGCTAAGCCCCTTCCTTCAACACTCACACCATCAGCACACAGACGCGGCCAAGTTGTTTAGTAACGTGTCAGCTGGGCATAGTCACGGGGCTGCCCGCCACGAGCAGAGGAGGAGGGCCGCCTGGCAGAGCGCCTCGCACTCCAGGTTAGCGAGGAACAACATCTTGAGCTTTGTTTCCACGAAGCTCTTCTCTGTCAGCCTGTCAGCCAGCAGCACGGCAGCGGACTGCTGAAGGAGCCAGCCGATCATCTCGTCTAATTTCAGATGCTTCAGGCCTAGAATGTTTTCACCCCAGAGGCTTAAATGAAGCACATTCGCAGCCACGCGGGCAGACGGTCTCTGCAACAGGAAGCTGAAGCTTAGAACAGCTGGACAAGTGCTCAGCCCACACCTGCTTCCTTAATGCATCATCCTCAGGGCCTTCCCAGCCCAGTTCTCCCACCCTCTGCCCCTCCTCACCCTCCCTCAGCTGACTAGTACTGGCATGTGTGCAGCTGTGTGTGGGGGCAAAAGCATGGCTGGAATACTGTCCACAGTGAGAAGGCCATGTGCCTCTTGTATGACTGTCTGGTCCCTGCCCGGGGCGAGGTACCTTCTGTTGTCACTTCCTAACTGGGTGGGGCTGTTGCTCTACATGCCTCCACTGAGCAGCCACTATGACCCCGCAGCAGGCCGGTGAGAGGGCAGCAGTGAATGGCAGAACAGCAGCCTGTGGCCAGGCCTGCCTTGCTCTTTCTGCTCAGCAGCACCTGGACCAGATCAGCCACTCCAATTATGGCTTCACACAGAATTGCCTTTGTGTTAATTTCACAGTGGCCAGGTCTGCTCTCTGGAGATATTTTCCCATCTGTCTGTCTGATTAGATCTCAGTTGTTTCCATATGCTCCATCATTAGACACCTCCAAAATGGATCCTTTTCCCTCTGAGTAACTTTCTAAGCAACTAGCAAAGCCACGAAGTGGGACTGTTAAATTTCGACTAATAGTTTGGTGGCCAGTTCCCTTATTCCTATGCTGTGGTTTACATACAGATGTTCCCCAAGAGACCAGTATTGAGATGCTGGCCTCACCGGCAGATTAACCCACCGCTGAGCACAGCTGAGTATGCTGTTGGCAGGTGGGGCCTGTTTGGAGGTAGTGGGTCGCTGGGACATCTTTGAAGGGTGCATCTTTTCTTTAGCTGTGTCCAAGTCTGCTTCCTGCTGTTATGAATTGAGCAGCTTCCCTCCACCATGCCCTTCCATAGTATTTCTGCCTTGGATCCAGCTGACCATGGGCTGAAACCTCAGAAACCATGAGCGAAAACCAACCTTTTCTCCTTACAATTGTATGTCAGGTATTTTGTTCTAGCCTATAGAAAAGTGACTGACGCACTTCGCTTACACTCACATCTACTCCATTTTCTCCTGGAGCTGGCCTTGCCCTGTGTAGGACAGAGGCTCTGCCTACCACTGTAGCACTTGTAGCAGATCTGACCTTTGCTGTGGTATGTGAACAGTGAAGTCTCCCCTCACACAGTCCCCTCAAACCCTGGAAGCAGCCTCACCTTGCTGGTCTCCCGCTGAAGCAGTGACCTCACCAGCTGTCGCACGTCTAGGGGCACTGACTCAGGCAGTGCGGGCAGCTGAGCTTCCTGGTAACTGCAGCTTTCCAGGTGGGTGCCACCCTGGCCATAAAATGGATTGGCGAGCCCGTAGATTTCATAGGCGATCGTACCTACTGCCCAGGCATCAGCCTTGCTGTAGTCAATCACTGCTCTGGGACCAGGACAGGCTGTGGACACCTGCTCGGGAAGCAGAAGGTGACACTGATGTGCATGCTGGCAAGTCTACAGTTCATGTCACCCAAGCCAGACGCTTGAGTGAGTTGTGACTCAGACCCAGAAGGACCTACTGAGGCTACCTGAAAAATTCACATGTGAACATCTCAGAGACACAGGTTAAAGCCAAGTGGCAGGGAAGAAGCCTCATGTTGGTTCCTCCATGCTATGAAAACGTGGTGGGTGTGTTTCTGTCGGTGGTGGAGGATGCGCAGTGGGACTCACCTCAGGAGCCATCAGGCTGCCATTGCCACCGCGATCCACGTACCAGCTGGGGAAAGGCAACTGCAGGCCGATGCTCTCATCAGCCAGGCAGCAGCCAAAATCAGAGATCACCAGCCAGGGGCAGCCACCTGCCAAGCAGGGGTCAGAGGTAAGCAGTCTCCTCCTCCCTATCTCCCTCCCTCCTGCAGGCTGCCCAGATCCCTACAGGAACCACCACCAGGTCAGGGATGAGCTGAGCTCACAGGGTCTGTGTTGACCCAGGAGTGCGGGCCAGCAAGGCCTGATCAGGAGTCATGCTAGAGAGAACAGGAGGACCAGTGACATGGACGTGTCTTGGGGAAGAAAAGCCCGCCAAGTCCTCAGGCAAAGGACTAAAGACTCTGGCTCTACCTAGGTAATTTTCTAGTAACCTAAACTGTCCCAAGACCAAAGGAGCTGATGTTTGGCTCAGATGATGTCTACGGGTACTTAGTACAGTAATCTTAGTTTTGAATTTAAAGCCCCAATAAATCTAAGAAATAGCAACATTAGGAAGTAGTTATTTGTAAAAGGACTCACATAGTTCCTTTACAAAGCCAGTTCCTCTAGTCATTTAATTACACATTTAATTATTTTAAAATCTCTAGTTTAAGAATTTAAACCAGGTATGGTGGCACATGCCTGCAATCCCAGTAATCAGGAGACCAAGGCAGGCTTGCTATGAATCTGAGGTCAGTCTGGACTATACAGAGAGTTCAGGGTGAGCCTGAACTACAAACTTGAGACCCTGTCTCAAAAAACCAAAAAAAAAAAAAAAAAAAAAAAAAAAAAAAAAAAAATCATTATGTGTATGATATTCCCAGGCAGGTGGCCTCTACTTGAATGTGCCAAGAAAGGGTGAAGCCATTTCCACAGGCAGTGACTGGACAGCTTTCACTGTTTGAAAATCACTTTTCCTATGGAGCTAGTCTACCACTTCTTATTCAAGGAAAACTGCACCTCTGAGGCTCCTGATCTGTAACTGGACAACAGATGATCTTGGGAATCCTCACAGTGCTGCCGCATGTCCCGGGGTGGGGCTGGGGACCTCCTGCGCACAGAGCTAAAGGAAGACGTGATGACAGGACAGCATGAAAAGCCCAGACCTGCTCTCCATGCCCCCTAGGGAGCTGTGAGGGGACACAGGCACCTACCTGCGTCCAGCTCCACGAGGATATTGTCGGACTTGAGGTCTCTGTGTGCAATGCCCTGCTGAACCAGATGGTCCACGCCTTCCAGCAGCTGCAGCACCATCACAGGGGCCAGGCGGGGGCTTGGAGTGCTCACACGAAGATACTGGCGCAGGGTGCAGGGGTAGCTGGGAGGGGATGTGGCCTCTGACTACCACACTGCCCACTCCCTGGCGTCTTATCCTTTCCTCTGTGCCTTCCTGTGGCTTCTGGATTTGTTTTCTCCTGCATATCGTTTCTGTTGCCACCCACCCCCACCCCAAAGCTAGGGAGTCAGGGCTGAGGGTCTAGGGGTTCAGCATAACCGGGCAGCCATTTGCTTCCTTAAACACCAGTGCAGCAGCGACTGGTGACTCCAGGGGTGAGGAAGGGGGGGCTTATGTTTACAGGCAAGGCAAGCCATGGAGAAAGGGGAGTAGGCATAGGCAAAGCACTGCGTGAAAAGGGTGCTCTGGAGGAAGAGGGGTTGTGTTTCCCTGAGAACTCACCTCATGGGAAAGTGCTCTTTAGGGCAGTGCACACCTGCTGCCTGGCTCTGTTCCTCTCAAGCCAGGGAAGTGCTCCAACAACAGGGGCGCTCCCACCGGGAAGGCAAAGCAGCTCCCAGGTCCCGCCATACCCTGCCACTTACTTCTTCATAACGAGGAACAGCGTGCGCCCGTGGCCTAGGCCTTCAGGGTGGAGACGAGGGGGCAGCACATCTGGGTAGTCAGTGAGGGCTCCCGGCAGCAGTGGCACCGAGGAGGTGAAGGCGCGGAAGACTCGGATGATGTTGGGGTGCGGGGCAAGCTGCTTCAGACCTCCTTTGGATTTTCTATTCAGTCAAATGAGACAGATGTATGAGACTAGTGTCAGAGACATCAACTGGAAAAGAAAATGAGTATCTACTTGTACTCATTTAGTTACCAAATATTTACTGTAGGTTTGCTATGTTTTGGGTATTATACAGTGCTGGGTGGACCAAAACCTACTGAGGAGACTCACCAACTGATCATGCCCCTACTTCACCTTTCTGCCCATCCGTCTGTCCACCTATCCACCCATGTGGCAGAACATGGCAGTCAAGGGAACATGAGTCAGCCTGGCTTTGAATTCCAGGTCTGCCACTGTGAGTTCCTGGCCAAGTCACTCATCTTCTCTAGGATTAGTGCCAACAGCTAAGGAGATAAGTTGGAGGGGGTACTGTAAGTGCTGGTAACACACCTCAAGTGCCTAGAATCATGGTCAGCAGAGGAAGCACTTAGCAAATATTGGGAGTCACCACTACTGGCTCAACTCAACTAATATCTATTGTTACCACACTAGGTACTGAACACTGCGTTAGCATGCTATGGAGCCAGGCAGACAGCAGGCCAGAGTCCTGTCCTCATGGGTTTGCGATCTAGCAGGAAAGGGACACTAGTGAGTAATTAAGGATCGCACTTAAATTGTCTCCATGGCTCCAGGTACCAGCATCATCATTGTGGAATGCGGGGTGGACACATGCAGTTAGCAGCTGTCCTGTCAGCTACCTGTCCTGTCCTCTCCTCCTCTAGGAAGCCCCATACCCACAAACCTGCTGAAGATACTGGCTGTATGTTGCACCAGGTGGCTCTGAGGGCTGTGCACCAGCCCTGCCCCTCAAACACAGCTGACTGGACCAAGGGTGGGCACCTGCACCAAGAGCACTGTGCCTCCAGGCACACTCCATGAGAACAGATGGTCAGTGGGATAGTGGGCAGGGGAGGTAGAGTCTCTCTTTGGGAGTGCAGTGAGGAAGCAATACAGCTGAGGTGGGAGAACATCCCAGGACTTCCCTGGGCCACAGAAAGCCTGAGGGGTGTGAGCCAAAGGTCAACAGCAATGACCAGCCACAGGGGAGGAAATAAGGATGTTAATGGTAGAGAGAACACAGCAGGGCCCAGCGGAGGCCAGATGATGCTGAAAGCATCTTTGAGCTCTGTGGGCCCGGTTCGCATGTGCTCTTCTAGTGCTCCTTCTGCATCACCCTCGTGGGCTCCTGCTCCATGCAGTATGGTTCCTTCCACTCAGCTGGAGGGAGAATCAGACTGCAGTGAGGTTGCCTGGCCCCAGCAGATGTCATGGGGAGCTCGGAGGCAGAGATGGGGCTGTGCTGGGGAGGTGTGTGGGGTGTCTCAGTGGAGATCTGCAGCAGGTGGGGTGGGGCATGGGACCCAGGTTCAGGAGACTGTCAGGGGTAGCCTGGTGCACCCGGGAAGGCGCTGTGGAATTCCATGTGTGCAGGGCAGCGTACAGAAGAGGAAGCACAAGAAACATGGTGGGAGAGGCAGGAGGCGATCAGATCCTAGAGGCCCTGCATCCCAGGCCCCACAAGGAGCAAAAGCTAGGCGGAGCTGTCCCCAGAGTAGTCTCAGGGAAGAGTGTCTCCTGAGATCCAGTAGCACTTTAGCCACACCCTGCCCCAGCCACTCAGTCACCTCAACAGGCACTGACAGAAGTTGGGTGAACAAGTGAACGCCATGATGACACCTAACGGGAGGAACAGGGACTATTTCAGATACAAGGCCGATGCTGCCAGTGCAAAGGAAGCTGATGCTTCCAGGGTGTGCTTTTCTCTAGAGTTCAGGGGTGGGGTGGTGGACAACAATTCTAAGCTACCCCAGCAGCTGCTCCCGTTGGCCTGCAGACTCGGTCCCACTGAGCCTCCCAGGCCAGGAGGGTTTCCACGTGGGGCTGCTAAGTTTCTAATTCCACCTTCCTGCTTTTGACAGAGAGCTAAGATCTATCAATCAGCCCTCCATGAATCAGCAGAATTATAGCACTCCCCTCCACCATGGGGTTCAAATGTTAAGGGGAGCACAAGGGTCTCCTGTTAGGCATTGCTGCCTATAGATTTATGAGCAGAATGCAGCTGCCATCCGTGTGCTCCTCCCTCTGCTGTGGGTGTCTCCTCGTCTTCATCTAGGCAATCGCTGTTCATCCTTCCAAAGGCAGCACCAATTGTCCCTCCTGAGGCGCAGCCTCCCGAGAGACCCCTCCTCCTCCTCTGGGCTCCCTCCGTGCTTGAGCTCCAATATCCTACCATCTGTGCCCTGGGCTCTGCCCCGCACCTGGGGGCCTCTACTGCCACATTCTTGGAGAATGGACCACTTTGCCTTTTATACATCTCTACAGGCGTTGTGGATCTCAGTGGAGGGCTCCTTCCTATGAGGACTGTATCACCAGGGGGCACTGCACCTGTGCATCGCTTCACAAAAATCAGAGACCCCTATTTTCCAGCATTCTGAATCAGGCAGAACCTCTCTTGCCCCTGTGTGAATCAGCATTCTACATCACTAGCTGGGGGCAGATGATTGTCACTCTTACCAAGATGAGCTGTCCACATACCAATTCATGACACCAGTGTGCAGGAAGGATATATTACCTGCTGTGTGGCTGGTCAGACACACTGTGCTTTGTCACTTACCAAGATGAGCTGTCCACATATTGATTCATGACACCAGTGTGCAGGAAGGATATATTACCTGCTGTGTGGCTGGTTAAACACACTGTGCTTTGTCACTCTTACCAAGATGAGCTGTCCACACACCGATTCATGACACCAGTGTGCAGGAAGGATATATTACCTGCTGTGTGGCTGGTCAGACACACTGTGTTGAGCGCTGGGGGCATGGGGATGATTTTGCTCTCAAAGGCATTTGCTCTGGCAGGCACTTACCTGTACACGACTGCTCCATACTCCCCAGCCAAGGCCACTCGGCTAGCTGGCACCAGCTCCTGGCTCATCTTGCTGAAGATGGCTTCGCTGGAAGAGCCCGCCTGGAACACAGCATGACGGAGCCAGGGTTACACAGGTCCTGACGAAGGCAAGTTCCAAGCCCTGCCTGTGATCTGGAACAGGTAGCTGCTGCCCAGAATTGGCTTTGACCTTCAAGATAAGAGAATTTCTGAAGGATTAAGACAAAACGAGTTCCCCCTGGGAGAAAGAAGGGAGGTGCTCTCCATGGCAACTTGGAGGATGCTTCCTGCACCTCAGACATGGCAGTCAAGGTGCCCAGGGCACAAGGATAACCAAGATAGTCAGAGCACAGGGTGCTTCTTCCTGTCAGGGGTGCCCCTGGTCTCCACAACTAGGTCTTTCTGCGGACAGGTGGAGGCTGGCCAACTCCACCTGGATTAAGCAGTGCAGCATCACTGGGCACCCTTCCCATCCCCCAACAAACAGAAACCCAGGAGAATGAGCATCTGATTTTCTTTTCCTTCTCCCAGGACCTACGAAGGCTGATAAATACCAAGATCCTGTAATAATCACCTTTTTACTTTTACTTTTGTAAACACAACATTTGCCATGAGAAATCAGAAGCTAGGGTGGGATTTTTCAGAGGCTAAGGATTTGGTGACTTGTTAGCTATTTCCTCAGCTTGGAGTGCAACAGTCTAATTACCTTTGCACCCAAAATCAAAACAAGAAACTTGCTAGGTATGGTGGCACACACTTCCAGAACTTGGAAGGCTAAGACAGGAGGATCACTGGGAGTTGAGGCCAGCCTGGACTACAAACAGAGTTCAAAGCCAGCTTCAATTCCATAGTGAAACACTGTCTCAAAAAAAAGAAAAATGGAAAAAGAAACTGCACTGCAGTGTCCAGCATGAGCTGCATGGCTTTGTCCACCTTAGCCTCGGATGGATGCTCTGGGCAGTAAAAAATACACTGGATCCTGATGAATTTCCTGAACCTATCTTGTAATGGCAAAGTAAAGACATTAAACAGATGGAAATCTCTGGTTTTGTTGGGGGAGATGCTCTTCAATGCCCCAAAGCCTTTAGCACTTCCAAGAGCTGACAGCAGGGAGGTGACAAGGAAGCTTGTGACTGTGGGCTGGGGCTGAGGGGGAGTTTAGAGGACGGGTGCTGGCCCTTCTTCTCCAGGGAAGTAAGTCATGGGAGGAGAGGAGGGAAGGAGAGGATGGCCATATGACTGATTGTAGCTCCTCAGAGTGTGGTTCACAGACCAGTGGGCCTGGCATCACCTAGGAACTTGGTGGACAGAATCCAGACTTTCAGGCCCCACCCCTGACCTGCTGAATCCAAATCTGCCTATGAGCTGGATCCCCAGATAAGCTGTGGACGTAATTTGAAACATGCAGCTTCAGAATCTCATGTAACCTAACCATAGAGTATCCTTTCTGTGGAGAATCTGTGTTCTTTTCTATCTACTCCAAGGAAAAAAACTCCACTGGGTCCACTTAGCCGAGCGCTTGGAGAAATGCACAGTTGCAAGCAGACAGCCCCAGTCCTTACCGAGATGTTCCACATCATCTTGATGGCGAGGGGAAAGGCAGGAGTCTGCTCCTCCTCTCCCTGTGAGATGACATCTGGGCCTCTCCCTGGCAGCAGCCTGGTGTCCCCTGTCTTCTCTAGGTGCTGGGGCAATGCATCTACAGTGGCTTCATATACAGCAGCGCTGCAGCCCTTGCCGAGGGACTGTCCTATCAGATAGTCCTCTAGCCGGAACCCCTGCCAGCGTCGTGTGTCCAGAGGGTCAGGAACTGGCTTGTTTTTCTGGGTAAAAATGGCCTGGAAGGAAACCAAAAGCCACCATGAGCCAGGAGGCTCTAGGTAAAGGCAAACAGAATAGAGAGATATAGTGAGGCTGGGTAGCATTGACAGTCAGTCACGACACCCACACTGGGTTTGACTGCTCGCCCTAGGCACAGGCCCTGCCTCTGTCTCTATTTGGAATAACCTCACTCCCACTCTGTGCTGTGATCAGAGCACACCAGACCCAGCACAGGTGAGAACTTCCGGGTCTGGCAGCTGCCTTTGTGGGCAAGCTCTCCCTGCAGCCTTGGGCTGTCTGACTACAGATCTGGATCCACAAAGACTTAGTCTGACGGCTCTGGGATGGCTACCAGGTCTACAGGATCAACAGGGACCCCAGATGGCCTTGGAAGGGAGTGGGGAGAGCAGGCATAGCCATGAGATGAATCACTGAGTGCTATCTTCACAGAAAGCAGAGTTTGAAAAGGCAATGAGCATGCATGTGAGATTTCTGAGACAGGAACAGATTGGGTGTGGGTGCTGGGACAGAGGACCCATTTCCCAAACTCTAGGCTGTTCCCTGCTTCAGGTAGCAGTGGTGATGTCATTTCTCACCACCCAGGCTCCACCTCTGTCCTCCAATGGTCTGATCTGGTGAGCTCTTCCTTTCCAAATACCAGGTCAGCCACCCGTAAGTGCTAGGGGCATTTGGTACTCACCAAAGGCAGTGCCTAGAGGGCACTCATCTCCAGACTTCTCTGCGATCACATGGTCCCTTCACTGCCTCTGGGCCAGTTCACCCCACACTACTTTTGTGTATCTCTCCTAGTCCCCAACCCCCGCCCCCACTCAATGCTGTTAGCCCTCCGTATCTGCAGGCTCTGCATCTATGATTCAGCAAGTGTGGATGGGAAATAAGTGAAAAAAAGTTGCAACTGTACCAAACATGTACACAATGTTTTCTTGTCATTAGTTCATAAACAATGCACTATGACTACTATTTGCATGGCATTTATGTCACATTGGCCATTATAAATTACCTAGAGATGCTTTACAGGGGGATACGGGCAGCTTCTATACAAATGCTTTGCCATCTTTTATAAGGGACGTGAGCATCCATGGCTTTTGGTATCTGAGGGAGGCCTGGAACCAATATCTTGTGGCGACCAAAAGACATTCATACCTTGTCCTGGAGCTCTGCCAGGCTGGGCTGTGCATGTCAGTACTCAGCTTTCAGCCACTTCTCTCCAGACTCCTGCTCACACCATCCCAGCCCCTGCACACCTATCCCCCAGTCTTGCTCTGCCTGGACACCTCTATTCTCCCATCAAATCCGACTCCAGTGCCTTCCTCTGCCCATGGAGAGACCATGACAACCCAGCCCACAGGTCATGTGGAGAATTCCTAGAGTACTTAGTAGCTGTACCTACCACTGTCACTCTGAACTTTATAATAAAAATGAAAGTCTAAACCAGGAATGGTGGCACACAGCTGTAATCCTAGCACTTGGGAGGCTGAGGCAGGACTGATGCGAGTTTGAGGCCAGTTTCAATTACACAGCAAGGCCCTGTCTCAAAACAAAACAAAACAAAATAAAACAAAACAAAACCAAGTCTAATTTTCCCTATCTTCCCTTGCCAATAAACTGGATTTTCTTGTTTGCTTGTTTTTTGATACATGATCTCGATACGTGGTTCAGATTTGCCTTGAACTCACTATGTAGTCTAGCATGGCCTTAAACTCATGGCAATCCCACTTTAGCCTCCCAAATATACCATCACACCTGGCAGCCAATAAATTTTATAAATTCCATGGAGCAGAAGCAAAATTTTATAGAGTAACCCTATTTCAACCATGATTTTCAGAATAAGACAGTTTTTAATTTTTTGTTTTTGGTTTTGTTTGTTTTTGAGAAAGGGTCTCACTATGTAGTTCAGGCTAGCTTTGAACTCATGGTGATCCTCCTGCCTCAGTCTCCTGAGTGCTAGGACTACAAGCATGAAAAACCTCTTCCAGTTTATATACCATAAAATTTGTCATTTGTTGTGGTTTGGATCTAAAATGTCCCCCAAAGGGCTCATGACTAGATGAAGGCTTTTGGAAGGTGATGAGATCATAAAGCTCTGATTTATCAGTGCATTAATCCACTGATGGGTTCATAACCAGGAAGCAGCACTGGGTACAGGGAGTGGGTCCGGCGGTATGCCCCTGAGGACTACATCCTGTCCCCGGCTCTCTCCTGCCTGCCAGGAGGGAGCAGCTGTGCTGCATGTGCTCCCTGCTATGCTGCTTGGCCTCACTGCAGGGCCAGACCCAAGGGAACTGAGCGACTACGGACTGAAAGCTCCAGATCGTGAGCCAAAACCACCCTTTCTCCTTCAAGCTGCCTTTATCAAGTATTTTCATATAGTGACAGAAAGCTGACCACCACACCATTTTACCCACCCTTAACTTTACTGTTTAGCACCATCAAGCACTTCCACACTTGTGCAGCCCTTACCATCCATCTCCATACCTTGTTCTCATCTCACAGAACTAAAACTCAGTGTCCATGAAACAGTAACCCTCATCGTCTCTCTCTCCCTCCCTGGAGCCACTGTGGTACTTTCTGCCTGTGAATCTATTCTGGGAACCTCTTAGGAGTGGAACCTTACACTGTTCATCTTCAAGGTTTGCCCTTGTCGCTGCACATATCAGAATTTTCTTCCTTTTTCGGGAAGAATTATAACATTCTGCTGTGTACAAATAGATATTTTGTTTACCTCTTTTCTAGTCATGGACACCTAAGCCACTTCCATCTCCTGACTATTGCAAATAAAGCTGCTATGAACGTGGCCATAGAAATATCGGGTAATGTCCCCGCCGTCAATTGTTTTGGGTATACACTCAGAAGCAGAATTTCTGGACACAGTAATTTTGTTTTTAATTTTTTGAGCAATCACCATACTGTTTTCCATAGCAGGTGCTTGTGTACAGGTTTTTGTATGAACATGGTTTTAACGTCTTTGGCTAATGTTCACGATTGCAAGGAAAGAATAGTATGTTAAATGCATATTTAGTGTTGTAAGAAACTGCTAAATTATTTTCCATTTTATATTACCACCCACTTATGACTGGATTTAATTTCCTTTTTTTTATGCTGGGATAAAACCTAGGGTCTTGTGTATGCTAGGCAAGCACTCTACCATTGAGCTAATCTCAGTCTGAATTTGTTCTTTTTGTTTGTGCTTGTTTGTTTCTTTTTAACCATGCCTCCATCTAGGATTAGAGAATAGCTATGATTTTATTCCAGTCTGACACAAAATGGAACTTTAGTACTACCAGAATAATCAGATCTGGTGATTTTGTTCCAAAGAAGTCAAGGCTGGGGATTTAGCTCAGGGGCAAAAGTGCCTGCCTGCTAAGTGCACAGTCATGAGTTTGATAAAACAAAATCAAGAGAAGTCAAATGTCTGATTTTTCAATGTGAAATTAATGAGTAATTAAAAAATTTCAAGATATAGGAGGATGAAAGTGTGAGAAAAAGGGCATGTCCAGGGTAAACTTGGGTGAGTTAATTTTAGTAAAAAGAAAAAAAATCTTCTTAGTTTTAAGTAGGATGTATTAAAAATTTCCCATTCTTAGTTTCTGCTGCCTAAGTGGTAGCAAGAGACAAGAAGAAGAGGGGCCAGCCACCAGGCTGGGCCTCACCTGTCAGTCCAAATTGGGAAGAGCTCAAATACGAGACACTCTGCTGAAGAGAAACAAGAATTGTGCTGGGAGCCAGGAAACATAGAGGCTGCTTGGTTCTTAGCCTGTAGTGTCCTTGGGTGTGTCACTGTCTGTTCTTCCCCTCGGCCCTATCTGTGAAATTCACGGCTGCACTTACTCAAAGAAGTGGTTCTCGGGAAACACTGACCTCTCAGAAGAGGGTGGAATTCTGGCAGCCACAGCCGTAAGACTTGCGTTGTAGTATGGCTCTAGTCCCGAGTCTGCAGCCTGCCCTGCTGGCCTACCTTCCAGATTTTAGACTTGCCAGCCCATAGTGAGCCAAGTTCTTAAAATAAATCCCTCTCTCTAAATATACACACCCTACTGGTTCTGTTTGTCTGGAGAACCTGACTAATAGAGTTGGTGAAGCCAATGAGCTATTTAAACATCTAAAAAGCCTGGGAACCCCTAAGTATCTCTACGGAAGTTAATTAGAACGTTAGGTCTGCTGTTTTCTTGCCGCTGGTAGTTTTTTTTTTTTGCAGTTTCAGCAGTCACTGACTAAACATTTGGTTAGCCTGAGAAGCCCGGATCAGCGGTTGAGGGCACAGGTTTCAGGCACCACCTCTATTTGTAAAGTCTGAGCAAGTCAGTTCACCTCTCTGTACATGCCCTCCTCTACAAATTAGGGACAACAGCTACCTCAAAGAGTAAGAGTTGACCGCTGTCACTAACTGTTTAGAAAATTTACACAAGGCCATTTGATTTGCCATGATGCAACTGGGTGCTGGAAGTAGCAGCACATTTCCCAAAACACGCTATTAGAAGAAAGGAAACAAGAAAATGGGAGTTGCTGGTCTCATACCAAACCATCAGTAAAGCCGAAATAAGTCAATCTCAACTGGTTATTTTCAAGGACTTTACCCTTTTCCCACCGACCTGCGCCCCTCATCTGCTCAAAGCTCCACCTCTCTCCAGGACCACTTTCTCATTCCCAACCAAGATCCACCCACTCATTTAGTCCGGCCAAGGTACACTGATCCGCCCCCCACGCCCACACTCCCAATCCCGCCACATCCCAGGTTCAGGGCTCGTTTACAGACCCAGCCCCAAATCCTCTGATTTGCCCTCCCCAGGTTCCGCCCCATCCCGGTTTAGGGTCCGCCCCCAACCACAGCCTAGCCAACCCAGGCTCCGGACCTTTCCACCAATCCCGCTCTTGCACCTAGCCACACCCACATCAAGACACGCCCACTCGCTGCCCGCCCCCCGCCTGCGCGCACCTGGATGTGGCTGCATGCGGAGGCCGCCCGCCTGCTCTCCGCCTGCTTCTCTTCGATGAGGCCCAGCCCCAGCCCAAAGGCTAGAAATACCGCTCGGCCGCAGGGGCCCGCGCCGCCCCGGGCCCGCGCCACGAACTGCCGCTGGAGTCGCGCCGCCAGCCCGGCCACTGACTGGCGGAAGAAGCGGTAGCGGTCGGGGAGTCGGAGTCCGAGTCCCCGAGCCTGTGCGCCGAGCACCGCGGCTCGGCCCGGGCGCTCTCCCCGACCCCAGCCCCAGCCCGCCGCCGGGCCGGGCCGCCCCGAGGCATAGGCCGCGCCGGGCTTGGCCGTGAAGCGCAGCACAAACGCTCGACCCAGGTGCAGGCCGCGGCCCAGCGCCTGTCGCAACGCCATGGCGGCGCCGCGACCGGTCCCGCCGCCGCCACCAGCGTCTGGGACGCAGAAGACGACAACAAATTTTTCAGGGCGTGTATCTTCGCGCAGCCGCGGTCGCTGGTGGGCGGGGCGAGTCCCGCGGCGGTTCCCGGGCTGGGCGCGTGAGGGCGCTGGGCGCCCACCTGGCCGCCTGGGTCTCTGGTGACGCGCGTTTTGGATGACCCAGGTGGAAGGTTGCCAGGTCCTCCTAGATTGGGCAAAATTGGGAAATTAAGAAGGAATAGTAGTATTTATTATCCACTGTGCCAGGCCCTTTACATCTTTTAATTTCCCATCGACGAAACAAATGTCATTTTTATAGATAAAGACGGCCGGGTATGGCGGCGCACGCCTATAATCCCAGTGTGTGGGAGACTGAGGCAGGAGGATGGCTGTGGGTTTGAGGCAGCCTGAGCTACAGAGCAACACTCTTGTCTTCAAAAAACAAAAACAAAACCAGAACATACATATATATACATATATATATGTGTGTGTGTGTGTATAGATAGATAGATGGATAGCTGGGTAGATAGGACAGTGTCCAGTGTCACAGGCAAGTGTCAGAGCTAAGATTAAAGTTTGCGGTGTTTTGACTGTTGAATTGTTTGTCCTTTTCAGTGCCTTTCACTTCTACAGGTCCATAGTCCTAGGGCTTCTTTCCACCCCAGCCAAACGCCACCGTTCAAGGGACGGTGAGCCAAGACATTAGGAAGCTTGCCATCTGTTTACCCACTGGGTATGATGAATGGCAGGGAGTGTGCATGTGTGCAGAAGTCACAGGATTTATTAATGACAGAGTTACTCAAACCTGCTGTCAGGGGCCTGATAAATGGATACTTCCCAAGTGAGTTTTTTTTTTTTCCTTGACCTTTTTTCGTTAAATGGGCTTTTTTTTTTCTTTTTCTTTTTCAATTGAGACAGAGTCTATCTATGCAGTTCAGGCTGGCCTTGGGCTCACTTTGTAGCCCAGACTGGTCTTGAGCTTGCAAATGATTCTCTTGTCCCAGCCTCCCAAGTGCTGGGATTACAGGAGTGTGCCACCACACCTGGTTAAATGGGAATTTTCAGATATACACAAGATAGAGTTTATAGTGAACCCCACATATTCACCATCCAGCTGCAACAATTAACAAATACTCATTTTTTTAACCTAAAATTTCCTATCTCTTCTATTTTAAAGCAGATTCTGGACAGTCTATTATTTAATTTGTAAATACTTCAGTATCTATGAGAACTATTTTAAAAACACAAACATAATTATTATCTCTAAAAAGATACTCCATAATATTCAATATCCATGCAACACTAAAGTTTCTTCATTTTCTTATTTTGTATTACTCAGATTGGGATCCAAACAAAGTCTACACAATTTATCTGTTCTGTGAGTTATTCTTTAACCAGGGACTAAGTCATCCCAGAGCTGAGTTCCATTTTGTGGCACTGCTTTTTTCAAATGTTCCTGCAATCTTGGAGACTTTTCCTTTCTTTTCTTTTTTTCTTCTTTCTTTCTTTCTTTCTTTCTTTCTTTCTTTCTTTCTTTCTTTCTTTCTTTCTTTCTTTCAATACCTCTTTCATAGAAGGCAGGTTGAGGGTAAAAAGCCCTGAGACTTGTAAAAAACAAAACAAAACAAAACAAAAAAAACCGCAGGTGTAGCCTTGTATCTGTGTGTAATTAGGTAAACTGAACAAGGAGACATCTGTCTGGTTTGACAAGTGTATCAGCTAGCTTGAGCAGAAAGGCACAGCCTAACTTTTTTTTTTTTTTATCTCAGAGCTTATCTGTTTTTTTCAGTGAGAATAGGAAGCTTGCATGTAAATGTCAGGCAACTGCAAAAAGATCCATCTTTGAATTGGTGAACTTAACTAGGGGGAGAAGCTTGGGTCCATCCCTTATATTTCTACTGTAAATTTGTACTTTAGCATTATAGTAGCCAGCTATGGTCTCAGTATCTTTCCCTGAGGGGTGCAGGAAGCAATCTATGTGTTTACCCACATGTGATGATGAATGCCAAGGAGTATGCATGTATGCAAAAGTGGCAAAATAGGATTTGGTCCCACCTTTGTGCTCTAGCTAACTAGTTTTGTGTATGTTTACTCAAGCATCACAGAGGGTCTGATAAACCCACACCATTCCAAGATTTTTAAAAATGAAGTTTACCTTTGATTTTTTCTGGTTAAAGTAATCCAATTCCATACAATGACACATGAAAAACCATATTTGCAAGTTTTGGGGCAAGTCAAGAGTGAATCATCAGATTACTCATGCATGGATGATAAAGGTGATCCATTATGGTAAAATAGATGTTTTCATATCGGAAGAGTGGTGTGAGTAATGATGATGATGGTGACTTTGATATTAGCTATGTGAGCCAAAGCTCCTCTGACAGTGAAATAGAGCAAGAATATAAACCTCCATGATTCAGATGATGAAGAAAATAGAAATCTGAGTACCTATTTGACTAGTCAAAATATTGAGAAACAGACATACAACCAAACGGAGCAATGCAGTGTTAGAAGTAGGTCTGAAAATATAGGTCTTGGCAGGGGTGAAACATACTGGCTAGCACTGCCATTCAGTATTGGAAATTGTAATAGATAGAATGTTACAAGATGCTGTGAGATACACATAGGCTGAAATGCAAACAAAATGTTCAGTATGCTTCCATCACCATATTCAAAAATTATTTATTATGACATCTCACTAGCTAAACTGAAGGTATTTATAGGTGTGCTGTACTTAGCACAGATTTCTTATGATCACAGGAATGTAAAAGACTTATGGAAAGGCAGTGAGTCAAAATATGACATAAAATTTATGCCTTTGTAGATGCAAAGACTTAGGCATTTAATTTAGACATTTATCCTAGAATTCAGCCATTGGAATCTTCTTCGTATAGTAATAAGTCAAATGATGTTGTGAACAGACTTGTTGCTCTCCTCTCCCAAACTAATCAGAATGTGACAATCAACAATTGGTTTAAAAAAAATTGGTTTATCTCAGTTTCCAACTGATGTCACATTTACTAGCAGAGCACAAGTTGACCAGCATAGGACCTGTACACAGGAATAAAGCAGTCATTTCAAATGGAATGTTGCAGTTTTAAAATGGAATTGTATGGCACAATGTTTGGATTTCAGAAATATGTTACATTAGCTTTATATATGGCAAAGAAAAACAACTAGTCTTGCTGATGTCAAAATTTCACCATGATAGAAACATGTATGGGGAAACCTCAACAAAACAGAAGCCTGAGATGGAAACTTTCAACAACAAAACTGAAGGTGGAGTAGATGTTTTTGATGAGTTATATAGCAACTATGATGTCACTTGAAACACAAAGCATTGGCCAATGGTTGTGTTTTACTCAAATCTAAATGTGTGGTATAAATAGTTTGACAATTTACAAAGAAAATAACAAGTGCAAAATATTACGGAGAAATTTTCTTAAGAGAATTGGTACTGGAACTCATAAGAGATCATTTATAGCAGAGGAAAACTAACATGTGTCTGCCCAGAGAACTATGGAAAAAAAAATGATGGAGCACACTGGTGAACTGACAGGTAAACAGACAGATGCAGTATCACAAAGACCTGCTACAACAACTGGTAAACAAAGATGTCAACTGTGCCCTACAAGAAAGTACAGGAAAACAAAACATGTATGCTATCAATGTAAGCATTACTTGTGTGTGGAACATGCAGCTGTCATGTATGAAGACTGCCTTGGGTATCAATTGAAGCAAAGCATATTTTAGTGGTAAAGTTCTATTGGTATTTTCATTGTAGTTCATATGGAATTTACTTCTGATGTTATCTTTTAGGTTTTGTAAGCAAGGGCTCAGCTGCTGTGAAAATGATGATGTCTATTCTAAACACACAATACATATTAAGAATTTAATAATTTGATGCCTTTAATCCCAGCACTTGGGAGACTGAGGCAGGAGGATCACCATGAGCTTAAGACCACTCTGGGCTACATAGTGAATTCAAGGCCAGCCTGAACTACATAGAGAGACCCTGTCCCCAAAACAAGAATTTAGTAATTTATTTTATTGATATTTTATGTTCCTGTGAACTTCACACTGTATTATATAATAACCTCCTGACAAAATAGTAAGATCACTGACATGTCAAGTATGTCTTACAAAAAGGCCAGGAAAGCAAAAGCATGTGCTGTCAGTGTAAGCGATGCATTTTGTGTGCAATGCACTATTGTCATGTGTGCAGACTGCCTTGGGTGTGATAATTGAAGTAAAGATCATGTTTTCATAGAGTGCTATTGATATTTTCAGTGCAGTTCATATAGGAATTTATTTGTGATGTTCTTTTCTTAGACTTTGTACACCAAAACCAGTCGATGTTGAAAATGTTATTTTTTTATAAACAAATATTAAAAACTCAATGCTTTATTTTTGTGATTTTTCCTGTTAAGTACTCATTGTTTAATACAATAAAACTGATAAAATTAATAACTAATCAATAGAAATATTCTAAAGAACAAACTTGGGTCTGACAGACTTATGTTTCTGTGCTTTGATGACAAAATTAGTCTTACGCTCTTAATCATCCATAGATATGAAATATACTGCATAGATATAGGAACAGGAAGCCAGCTACTCCCCTCCTAAGTGTAGATGTACATAAATGCATGCATATCTTCCCTAAGAATGCTCAGAGCAGCGTAGTTCAACATCCTGTAAAATTGGAAACAACTCAACTGCCCCTGTATGGTAGATTGGATAGATTGTGGTATATTCCCCCAATGGAATACTGAACAGTCATATGAGTAGACAGTCTACAACTGTGTACAACACATGGATATATTTTATACACATACTAATGAACTGAAGGCAAACTAAGGAGCAAATACTGTGTAATTCCATTTATGTAAAATTTGAAGGCAGCCAAAACCATAATCTATACTGTTCTATAATGAATGAATGATTCAGGTCAGGACTGCAAGCTCCCGTGGGAAGGTAGTTACTCGAAGGGCATCTGAAAAGGTTTTGAATACAGATGACATTCTCTTTCTTGAATTGTGTATGTTCATGTGGTGAAAATTTATATATCTGTATAGTTGATTGAGACAGGAGATTAGGGCATGGCCAACCAGCTGAGCAAGTGGGTGTGACCTGTCAATCGGAGCCAGGACACTTTCTGCAAAAAACAGTTCCCAAGTCCTCTACCTGGGAGCAACCAGAAAGCACTATCTTCAGTTCTCTCGTGGTGTGAAATCAAGCAGGTTTTGCTGGGATGGTTAGATCTGACATCAGCCTGAAGATTGGGGTGGGAGAATGTCCAAAGCATGTAAACCATTAACCTCATGGCCACTGTGAGGTTTCTTACTCTGCAGAGTGGATTTCTTTTTCTACCTTTAATAAATATAAAACCTTGCTACCTTTTTTTGCTGGTATGGTCCAGTTCTTTGTTTTGAACAACAAGAGTGTGGAAAGAATCTCTGGAAAGAGCTCACAGAACCCCAGTAATACCATGGTTTGTACAATTTTCTGTGTATAATCTCTCTCTCTCTCTCTCTCTCTCTCTCTCTCTCTCTTTTTCTCTCTCTCTCTCTCTCCCTGCCTCTCATCTCTCTCCTTTTTTCCCTGCTTCCCCAGAATTGAACCATGCCCTACCACTGAGCAACACCTTCAGCCCCTGTGTGTTATATTTCAATAAAATTTTAGATGAAAAGCTTTTTAATGCAATGTAATGTTTTTGAAAATGCTAAGTCTAATTCATTTGTGGTCTTGATTGTTTAAAAAGTGAATTTACAATGGATAACATGTTGAAGTTTGGAAAGTTTATACACCTATGTTTGCACTTAGTGGTTTCAAACAACCACATTTTAATAATGGACTTTGTCACATCATAAACCTTGAGTTGAACTTTGCCTTGCAGAAGTGTCCATCTCAGCCTATTTCATCAGCACCAAAGATAGTATTTTTGACTATTTAGGCCAGCTGACTTTAGGGGACACCTCCTCCCTCAATCACTCTTATTAAATTTTTTTTCAGGACCAGGGATCAAACCAGGATGTTATAAATTCTAGGCAGGCTCTACTGCTGTATCACATCTTTAGCATTTTTTAAAATTTTGAAGCTTTAAATTTGTGATCCTCCTGCCTTAGCCTCCTGAGTAACTGAGATTATAGGCATGTGCCGGCACACCCAGCCCCTGCATCAGTCTTTGATTCCCCTAAAGACAGTGACGTAAGGAAGACGGAACACTAAGACAGAGAATGGGCACCAGTTTTACATTACTTTCTTTCACCTTAAATACCAAGTCATGGGTCATCCTGTAGACAGTAGCTGTCACTGAAGAGGAACTTCAACTGTCTGATGAAGTCCCCTAGACTTGCTTGGCTATGGGGTAGACCCCTGGCCAGGAACAGGTGGACAACTGTGTCAGCAAAGTAAGTGTGTGTGTGTGTGTTTTGATTTCTGTTACTATAATTTTCTTAAAAGGAGCACTTATGATAGTCGATCATATTTATTTGGAAAAAAACAAATAGACGAATCTCTATAGAGGCACATGGAAATCTGATATCTAATTTTTTATTGAGCTGAGAAAAATGTAAATTAGAATTGTAAATGCTCTGTTGAAATTACCCTCTAGAGAACAATAAGGAAGAGAATGCTCAGCCACCTCATTCAGAGTTTAAATCTACCCATCTGGTGTGTCTATCATTCCAGTTCTTCTCAATGTTTACAGAGAGGGGACAAGAAGTTCTGAGATGTTTAATATTTTAACTACAAAGATTTTCTTTAATTTCCCAGAACATAACCTTTTACCATGAGGCCAGTGATGACTGCATAGCTTGTGAGATATTGTGTTGGTGGCCTGGAGTTAAGTGGTACTTTGGTGAGAAGCCTTTGTTTTTCTAAACTGTAAACAAGCTCACTGGACCTGTGATGCAACTTGCTTGCTGGAAATGTAGTCTCCAGAATGATGGGAAGTAACACTTTTATTGTCAATTGGACTTGTAGAAAGACCTGAGATGCTTCTAATAGCTCTGAATGCAGCATGTGATGCTTCAGTCTTTGGCTGATGTTTGCCCGGAAAGTGTGAGTGAGTTGTTATTGGCACAAAGAAGCTTCCAGCAGCGCTTGTGAGGGGCTCCATGTTTTCTTTCCCTAGGCCACAGCCACAGACTTCCTGTGCTGGGGGTCCAGGACAGCCCTTTCTTAGAGACAGTGGTCCTGATGGCATTCATCCACATCCATTCTCATTGGGAGGAAATCTTTCCACGGTGGCACCCAGGCTGAGGGAGGTGGCATTCCTAGGTCTTCCCGGAAGCTCACTCATCTCTGCAGTGGTTCCTTGGGGATAAGAAGTACAGTTTTCTCCTGAGACATCTGTTTACACCGCAGATATAACATTCCGTGCAAGAGACTTATTCATTCACAGAACATTTATTAAACATCAACTATGTGCCAGGCAGGCTTTGATCTGCTGAGACACAACAATGACAGGAAGATGGGGTGTGGGGGAGGGTGTTGGGAAGCCACAGGATCCTTCTGTGGTATACACTCTGCTCTGTGGGTAACCTCAGGCTTTCCTTGTACTGGTTTCCCTCCAGGTGTACAGAGTGAAGAGTTTTGGTGAAGTACATAATGTCCCCAAGGAGCATCATTTAATCTTTTCCCAAAGGACATGGGAGAAAAAAGCTGATGCCCATGTAGAAATGGAAAAAGCAAGACTTTCAAAAAAGAGAGAGAGAGAGAGAGAGAGAATTCTCATGGGCTGTTTGACCTTCTTTTTCTAGACATTGTCCTCTGGCACGAGTTCAGCCCTCTCTTGTCTCCTGGCCAGAGAATCACACATTTTCCCAGAGCAGCAATGTCCTTTATCCACATACCATTTCAGAAATGTTATCTCTAAACTGCCAGGAGAGGCAGAGGGGGATTTTGCTAAAGAGCGAAGCTGCAGTCAGATAAAAATCTTGCTACTTGAAACTCCTAGGCGGTGGGTTTTGGAGGCAACAATCAGAGCACAGTGCCCAGAGAGAGATTTCAACAGGGAGATGCATCTGTGTGCTGTCTGGGCTGGGATGGATGAGGACATGGCAATGTTGGAGCAGGGA
The DNA here is from genome assembly GCA_004027455.1 of Hydrochoerus hydrochaeris. Classification (NCBI taxonomy): domain Eukaryota; kingdom Metazoa; phylum Chordata; class Mammalia; order Rodentia; family Hydrochaeridae; genus Hydrochoerus; species Hydrochoerus hydrochaeris. Next base: position 100,041 of record PVLA01006442.1, on the reverse strand, counting down.
GGGGTCGTCCCTTGTTCATGCAGTCAATGGTTTTGCTGTCCTGTATGATTTTTCAGATAACAAATATGGTTATGTCACTTGCTGTGTAGAGTCTTTCTAGGCTCTTTATCTTTGCCTATTGCCATCCTTAACCCCGGCACCAAAGGTTCCTCACTGTTCGGTTCCAGGATCTTTCTTGCTGTGCCTCTCCCTTGCCCTTATGGCTCAGCAATACTGAATTATTTACAGTTGTCGCAACCATCATGTAAATCTCCCTGGGTGTGATCTCCCTCTCTGAGAGTGTCCCCAGAAGCCTTCTTTGAAATTCTCTAGATTGAACTAGATGCCCTTTTTCCGTCTCCCCTTCTAACATAGGAATTTTGTGAGGACAGGGATGGTGGAGTCTAGAGATAGATCCCCAACACCCAGCATGGGACCTGCTGGACCTCCAGTTCTTGTATGAGAACTATTTGGAAATAGAAGACCTCAAAGGACAGGCTCCTGTGCAAGGGGAAAGAGACAGAAAGGAGAAAGATCATACTTTCAGACTCTTCAGGGAGAAAAGAGGGAGCAGTCTGGAGAGGCGGAAGGAAACACCTGGGTTATTGAGTAACTCACTCCCCCACAACAAAATCAACTACTGCATCTGCTCTGCCATTTACATCACATCATTGCTAAATGCATTTCCTTTCCTTGGCCTCTTCCTTTTATTTTTTTTATATTAAATAATCCTTGAAATAATTGTAATTTTATACCTGGCTTAAAAAAGACACGGACAATGCATGCAGATAAGCCCATAATGAAAGTGACTCCCGAAGTCTAGCTCCAAACCAAAGACAATAATATTTTGCTCTTTTAGCTATTTTTTTTTCCAGATAGCTGTCTTTATATCTCTACCTCTCTGTGACTCAGCAGATGGAGCACAAGGCGCAAAGATGACCCTGCCACCTGCCCTGGTCTTGACAGTGCCCTTTGGAATGAGGTCAAACTCCTCTGTGGGGCCAACACGCCTGCTTCTGCTGACCTTCCTGCCACTGCTAGCTACTTTAAATTTTTTTTTTCCTCTGCCTCTGTGCATTCTCATTTTTCTACATCCTCAGCATGTCCATGTCCTGGCATTTGTATTTATGTGGTCCCCTCCCCTGGGATGTGGCCTGGACCTCAGTGACTCACTTGTAAGCACAGAATATGTCCAAGGAATAGGATCTTGCGGAAAGACTGATTTCTGTCTCACTTGCCCTCTCCTGATCATGCTAAGGGAACACAGCTGCCATGGTGTACGCTGCCCTAGGGGGATGGGAGACCTGATCATCACAGCAAGGGCTCACCAGGAGTCAGATCCCACCAACAGCTGTGCTGGGGTACCCTGAGAGGGGAGCCAGTCAGGCCTTTAGAGGAGACCACAGACCCGGCCAATATCGTGGCTGCAACCTTGTGAGAAAACCAGCTCAGCCCAGAATCCTAACCCACCAACACTGTGAGATTATAAACATTTATTGTCCTAAACAGCTAAATTTTCCAATAATTCATTATACAGCAATAGCTAACTAATACAATCGTTGTACATCTATTTTTTCCCTCTTCGTAGTGTTTAGTTTTTCCCCTCTTGGCTTTTCCTTCCCATAAAGCATCAAAAACTATTTTAACAGTTTTAACAGACTGGGTGCCCTACACTTGTACACAAAACAGCACACACGTACAGGCCTGATTAGGCCACTCTGGTTTTCTTTTTTGATTTAGTGGTGCTGGTGGGCCTTGCGCACTGTAGGCTGGTGCTGAGCCACACCCCGAATCCTCTTCATTGTCGGATAGTGTTTCAGACACAGGCATTAAAGCCCCCTAGTGTCTGTCATTACAGTGGCGCCCTCCTCCCTCTCCAAGGGAAATCCTAAGGGATCCTGTCCGTTCACCTAAGCAATCAGCAGCAGCTGCTGAGAGCAGCAGAACCGCGCACACTTCTATTTATGTCCGTGGGAATCTAGGACCACGCTCTAGGGTCCTAAAAAACACAGACGACGCTGAACAATAGCGTAGGAGTTGCTGCTCCGAAAACCCAGATCCTCCCAGCTGCGTTCTGCACAGCGGGGCTGCAGAATGAAGTGTTTTTTTCTTTTCCTTCTTTCTTTTTTTTTAGTACTATGGATTGAATCCAACACCTTCCTGCTGAGCTATATCCTCAGCCCTTTTTAAATTTTTTGAGACAGGATCTCGATAAGTCACCCCAGCTGGGTTTGAACCTGTGACCTTCCTGCCTCAGCCTCCCAGAAGGCAGGGATTATAAGCATGTGCCATCACATCTGGCATTATTTTGTTTTCAGCAAATAGCTCAGCCTCCCTAAAGCCAAGTAAATATCACTCTTCCAAATGGACATAATTCAAATAATTTCTTTCTCTGGGAGGTGTCTTTCCCTGTTTGTTCCCACGAACTGCAAGAACACGGGACCTTGTCCTGTAATCTGGTTTCATTTTTTCACCTGTCCCCAAACCCCAGTCCATAACTGGATGAACCTTCCTCAGTCCCTAATTAGACAGCCCTTCTGAGTTCTGGCTGAAGTGTCCCCTTTCCTGGGCAGCTTTGCCTGAGGCTCATGAGGGCAGGGATTTGCCTCAGTCCTGGTACACAGTAAGCACCATAAACAATAGTGAAGGGAATCAATAAGTTGGTTGTAAAATGCTGTTGCCTGTTGCCTAAAACCCATCCTTAAAGAACTAAAATCTGTCACCCTTGATGAAGGTGAACAACCAACATTCATCAAGATCTTCCTGAGCATGAAACGCTGGGCTTTCAATATAGCAGAGCTTCATTCAGTCCTCACCACCATCTCATGGACTAGACACCACCATCCCCATTTTATAAACAAGCAAACTGAGGCTCAGAATAATAAAATAACTTGTCCCAAACCACACAGCTTAGAAACCACTCAGCCAAATGCAAATCTTTGACAATTACCATTTTTCTTTGTATTTTTGTTAACTTTTAATATTTTAAAAATTAATACATACAGATATACAAGAGAAAAATAATTATCCATGTTCCCAACAAGCAGAATTTTAATGAATGTTAATCTCTTGGTGTATTTCCTTCTGATTTCTTCTTCTTTGAAATTTTTTTGTGCTGTTTTTGCTGAGAATATTCAGAAGAGCATACTGAAAGCTCCAAAGCCATGGAAATAAAAAGCAGATTGGGGTTTTGCAATGTTGAAAGGCTCTTCTATTTCCCACAATGGTGGCAGATCAGTCTGGGTGTGTTGTGGAAAAGTAAACCTTATCAGGTGACTATGCCTGCTAATGCTCCAGATATGGCTGGAAAAGATTCCCTTCCTCCAGTGTGCTACTCAGCTTTCTGTTGCTGTGACAAAAAACCTGAGACCATCAATTTAAAGAGAGGAAAGGTTTATTTTGGTTCACAGTTTCTCAGGTTCCAGCTCATGGTCACTTGGCCCTGTGGCTCTGAGCCTGTGGCTACCCGGCCCATCATGGTGGGACACGAGGAGGAGGAGGAGGCTGCTCACCTCATGGTAGCTGAGAAGTGAAACAAACAGAAAGGGGCTGAGGGGGCCAATATCCTCTCTAACACTGTACCTTCAGCCACTTAATGTCTTTCTACTGCCTCCCGGGACAGCCATCCTGGGGACCGAGACTTTAACACGTGAGCCTTTTGGGGTTATTCTAGCTCCAAACTGTGGCATCCAGGAAATGCTTTCTTGTGACAAAGAATTTAAATTTAAGTCAGCCAGAATGTCAGCTCCTCCTAAGAGAACTCTGCAAATGTCACCTCCTCTGGAGGGGTGTTACCACCCAGTGTGGCTCCTGAGGTTTTTGGGGTTAAGGACCTTGAGAAGAGGAGAAAAATAAAGACAAGACAAAGCTGGGGTCCTGTGGAGCCCTTATCCTTCTAATGAGAGGAAAGGAACTGCGCAACCACTGTAGTACCTTTATTTATATACTGGGACAGATGGTGTCAATTTCAGCCCCTCTGCCTAGCAACCCATTGCTTGGCAGGCCTGGGCCCCTTGCCTTCTTGGTGCTGGAACAATTTGTTTACATAGCTTGTTTTGGTCTCTGTTTTTTTCTGGGCTGGCCTTGCTTTAGCCCCACACACGTGATCAATCTCCAGCTTCAATGGCTCCCTACAGAGGGGCAGCCTTGTCTCCTTCCTTTTATTTAGTCCTAGTGTGTGTGTGTGTGTGCGCGTGTGTGTGTGCGCGTGCACGCACATGCATGTGTGCATGTGTGCGTGTGTGTGACAGCAAACACACCAGTGAAATAGACAGCCCTCTCCCTGGCCCTGCCCATGGCATGCCCCCCACCGTGCCCACCTACCCTCAATGCCGCCTGGATCACAGGGTGTATTTCTATTTACTTGACTTCCCTTCCTGCCAGACTGAATGCTCCTCAAAGGCCGGGACTGTTACTTATACATCTTTTTCTCTGTAGTATTTAGCTTCTATATTTGACATATAGAAGTACTCATCATGAAAGACATCAGCTGTGCACAAAAGTAGGGGGAAATACATAGCATCAGACAGACCTGGATCAAATTCTGGCTCTGCTACACACTAGCTGTGTGACTTGGAGCAAATGAGTTCATCTCTCTGAGCTTCAGTTGGCAGAGAGAAGATCATAGCATTTATCTTCGAGTTTACTGTGCAGGTAAAATGGGTTTGTATGTGCTGAACACCTTAGTGACAAAGAGCCCGTATGTTCCTTCCTGGTCCACAGGGGTGGTGGTGGTGTGGTCGGGAGACCTGGATGCTGTGCTGGGCTTTACCGCGGTCCTAGAGCAGGCACTTAGCCTCTGTGAGTAGCACTGCTCTCCTCTATCAGAAGGAGAAAGCCCACCTCCCAGAACTGTTGAGCGTTTCCATCAGAAACAACACGCCCAGAAGTGTGCGGCACGGAGTAGGTCCTATGGCTCCTGCTTCACGCTGAAAGCCGCCTGCAGCTGTGGCCGTGGGGCTGGATGGCAGCTGGCGCTCAGGTCTACACAGACAAAACCAGGCTCAGACTGGAGACAGTGTGTCAGTCAGCTTTCCGTCACCGTACCAGACACCTGAGACAATCAACTGACAAGCAGAAAAGGTTTCTTATGGCCCGCAGTTTTGGAGGTTTTGTCCATGATCCATTGGCCATGCTGTTTTGGGCTTGTGATGAGGCAGTGGACAGCAAAACCCACTCCACCTAAAGGCCAGGAAGGGCAAAAGAGAAAGACAGCAGGACCCACAGTCTCCGTCAAGGGCACGGCCCCAGTGATCTGAGGACCTCCCAGTGGCACCATAAACTGGGGACCACATTTGTGAATGGCCTTGGGGAACATTCCAGATTCAACTACAGCATGTGGGTACTGGCAGTAGGCCCAGCCTAAGGGTCTCCTACCCAGTATCACAGGGACAGGAAGCTAAAGGACTCAGTCTCCACACCATTTGGTTCCAAGGTGCCTGTCTCCTACCCCAACAGAGGGCATCCAAGTGTCTCTCTAAAGATGAATCGCCCTGCAACAACAGAGACAAAGAACAAAATGCGTTCTTCTGAATCAGGATGTTCTGTGATGTTCATAATTGGCAAAGTCATCCAGCTCAGGGCAGAACCCTGGGCAGCTGCTGGGGAAGCCAGCCAGACTTGGTATTGTAAGGAAAAATCATCTCTGCCCAGCACCAGGAAGGCTGGAACCTGTTTGGCAGGTGTCCCTAAGCTGGCATCTTTCTGAAGGTTTCTGGTGTCCAGTCCCTTAAGCACCTGTGGGAACCTAAGCGCTTCCGGGCAGTGGGTGTTGTCCAGCCTTTTCTAGATCTTCTGCAGGTCCTCGGGCCCAAAGGATGCAGGCAGCAGCTCCTGGACTGTTCTGACCATGTAAGTGCCATCTGCCTTGGTCATGTACACAGCCCAGTCGGTGCCAAACTAGAAAAGAGATAAAGCTAGCATGAGGCAGGTGTGGCTGAGGGGTTAAGAGGGACCTGGGTTTGAGTCTGGTTTTACTACTTACTGTCTAATGTTTCTCCCTGTGCCTTGGTTTTCTCATCTGTACATTGGGAATGACAATAATTGTGCCTGGAGCTTGCAGGAGGAAGAAATGAAAGAATGCTGGTAAGCACTTAGCGTGCCTCATAACACGTGGAGAACTGGCCATAAATATTCTATTGAGGACACCCTGGGGCTTTGTGAAAATAGTACCTGGCCCTCAGGGCCAGATTACCTTCTGCTATGACAAATGACAGTAAATACCTATTCCATTTCTTGTTTCTCTCTTATTTCTTCCACCAGCAGAAGGGGCATGCCTGCTTCATTACACACTAGATATTGCATTTGCACTATTTCCTCACTAAGCCTTGGACACAAGTGCTATTATCGTACCCATTTTCCTGTTGAGGAAACCAAAGCTCAGCAGGGTGGAGTCAGCAAAGACAAGCATGTGTCCTGGTCTTTCTGCTACAATATGGTCACCAGGCAAATGACAGCTATTTAGGGCTCAGTGTGTTGATCTGTGTAGTGGCTTCAGAAATGGAAGATACTAAACAAGTGGGTAAGTGGAGAGTTAAATCAACAGGGGCCATGTGGAGAGCCCTAGAGTTGGAATCAGCGGATTCAGGTTCTGCCTGGTTAGGTATGATGAGCTTTAGGGATGGTTTGTGGGAAGCATCGGTGTGCAGGTGCTGGCACATAGTAGGTGCTCAGTTAATGGTGGCCACTCTGATTGTGTGGGATGGCAGGGACCGCTCAGGCCTACAGGCTATTGTTCTCCCGTGCTCTGCCTGAATCACCAAGTTATTGCCAGACGCCATCAATCTTCTTTCAGAATTGATGTTTTAAGGGAGGGCATTTTTCTGCTCGGCAGGCTGTGCCTGAAGGTATGGGTGAGAGCTGAGTGCTGGTGAGTTTCAGTGCCAGGTCTCTGGTCCCCAAGCCTCATCTCTTATTATTTGCATTTTGTTTTCCCATTGCTTTTCCATCGCCTGCTCTCATTTGCCAATATCTCATCTGTTTGGAGAAAAGAGCGATGCACAGCTGGGCCAAGTTGGGATCTGGGCGCTGTGTTGTGGTTTCTGACATGACCTTAGTCTCTGCCGCTGCCCTGGACAGCTGTGTCTGCTGCCCTGAAGTGAGATGATTTCCATAGGGTGAACCCAGTGCCTTCAGGGTGGTATATTTCATCTGGGTCTGGGAAATGCAGACTGTTTGGTTTGCAGTCCTGGCACGAAGCAGAGGGAGGTGGAGGTGTGGAAGCCTCCAGATGCCCTGAAACCCTGAGGCAGAAACCCAAAACTGAAACAATCTGCTCTCCTCTAAACACAGCTCCCAAAGCAGGAGCTCTCAAGGAACGAGCAGCTGCCATATAAAATTCTGCCCCATTTGTTTATGATGTTTGCCGGTTGTGTCTTAGCTGAGGCATTAATGAAAAGAACACAACTGCATTCTAATAAAACTTTATTTACAAAAACAAGCAAGGAGCTAATCTAGGCTACTTCCTGCTGCCCTCTGTCACTCAATATATTTTCCTACTATTGTTCTCTTTATTCTCAGAAACTGCTTGTTTAATTTGCCTCCGATGTTTGTGGTTGGTCCTGCCCAACACACCGAGCTCTCTGAGGGCAGAGACTGGTCTGTCTGGTCCCGAGAGCTGGCTCTGTCCCTGACACCAATGACACTAACTCCATAAGTACCTTCAGGACAAAAGAATTATTCCCAGTGACTGATGCAGGTTTGGGAAGGCTTAGGACTAGGCCAGCAGTGCAAACAGGACAGGGACTGTGTCTCCTCACCGGCAGCCGGGCATCACTCCCACAGCCTGGCATACACACTTATCACCAAGCCACATCGTGTTTATGTTCCAGGAAGAAAGAGAAGTTCTTACCTCTCTCATCACTTGCCTGCAGGCCCCACATGGTGAGATGAAGTCATCTTGCAAGTCACTGGGGAAGCAGAGAATGGAACTTAGGTCAGTCTGTCCTAAGGCACCAGGACATTTACTAAGATTTGGGCACCAAGTCTCTGCCCCATCCCCAATCAGGTCAGACCCTGTCAGCAGCTTGTGGTCCACAGACGTGCTGAGAAGAAGGTGACCTGATACTTTCTGCACATCACAAGGTGAGGACCTTCTGTACACAGTTAGGGAGCACTTACTGCCACCCACATTCAGGGGTTCAGGAAAAGCTGTCTCTGGGGTTCAAGAGATAGCTCAGCCGAGCTTGTGACACAGATGAGTCATTACATTAAACAAAATGCAGGAAGATCACATAGCAAGAGGGGGACAAGCCTTGCCAAGAGAAAGCAAGGGAGAATATTTTATAGAGGAGATGGCATTTGGCCCTGTCCTTGGAAGAAATCTAAAGTTCACCCACTGCCATTTAGTGAGCAACTACTCTATCAGATATTTGAAATTCATTATTTTGTTTAGTTTTCTGGGCAGCCTGCATGTCAGAACGGTCGTTTTATGGATGAAGAAATAGATTGAATGGAGTGAATAACAGAGATGTTATTCTGAGGCCCAGGGTTTTTCTGTGTTGTGGGCAAAGAAAATAAATAGTGAGTGTGCAAAGGTCCTGTGTGTGAATCGAAGAGAAAGTTTGGTTCCTTGCCTCTGAGAAAGCCAGGAGAAGAGCTGCTCGCAGTTAAGAGTTGCCTGAGAGAGCCCAGGCAGCCATAGCAGCCCTCCAGCTCTGGGGACTGGAGACAGGTCTTACTGCAGCAGCCTGCATTCCCGCTGCAGAGCCAGAGGTTAAGCGGCCGTTTCCACTACCTCTGCCCTGCTGGACCCAGAGCTTTGCGAGATCTCTGGGAAACATGTGATTTAAATTTGACTTTCTGGCTCATTTTTCATCTTGCTAACTCCATGTGACTTAGATTCATTTTAACCCATCCAAGCCTCATTTCTTTGCCAAAGTAGGTAATAACGTCATCTACTTTGTCGGAATGCGAGAGGACAAACAATGAGATAAGGTGTCTGAAAGGCTTTGAGACCTTTAGAATGCTAGACACATATTTGTTATAATCTGTACTGTTTTCTGGACACTTATTCCCTTACACACATGAGCTCTTAGTCCTTGACCATATACAGTTTGTTACATGCCATGTGCTCTATGTATTACAGTTAACATTGCTGTATATGAACAACAGTTGTTGTTCAATTGTTCTATCATTTAATTGTGTCTGGAATATGCTAAGCATCCTGGAAAGCAATTTATATGCATCGTTGCATTTCAGTTGGGAAATATTATGTGCTAGGCACTCTAACTGGTGCTGAGGGAATAGCAGTGAGCAAAACAGAGGAAATTCATTGTGTCCAGGAGTTTATAGACTAGTGAGAGGTGCCAGACAACCAGCCAGCCTACCAACCAACTGACTGACTCACCAACCCAGGAACCAACCAACTGCACATTAAATAGAGACAAGCACAGACACTATGATAGAATAAGGCAGCTGAGGAGACTAAGCATAAAGGGGTGCAATCTCTGCCTTCATATGTGGGAACCCTGTCAAAGAATGGTTCTGCTCTGTGGAAAGTTGGGGTTCTCACTGAGCCTGCTTTAAACTTCAGAAGAAAAGCCCAAGGGAACACAAGAGGGTCGGAATCTCAAAAATAGTGAGTGACAGCTGTGGCAGCCAGAGCCCCTTGTAAGCCCTTTGGAGGTTGGAATGTACATTTTCCTTGTCCTACCTATGTTGACCAAGGGCCTGTCTGAAGATCACCTTGGGGAAGAAACAACAAAATCAATAAAGGGTCCCTGCCTTTAGGCCCTCACTTGCTGGAGGGGCAGAACAAGACAGTGCTCTAACAAAGGCTGGCTGTGGTGGAGGTGCTAGGAGTGAAAATCAGCCTCCCTTCCTTGACCTGGGGGCCCCTGTGTGATCTGGTTCCTACACAGGCTGCTGCTTCTTTCCTCAGTCTGTGGCTTCCATGTTCAGCTACCCAGTGAACAGCTCTTGGGACAAGGTGATCTGTACTTGGGTTTTTGAGGTGGACAATTGCACAGTTACCAGGAAGTCGGATTTGGCCTGGGGTTCAGCCGTCAAATGTCACAAGATGGTACACACAAGGAGCACAGCTCTGAGAAGAATAACGGCTTATGCATACACTGCACTACTGTGTGCCAGCTACTGTGCAAGGACCTTACATACATTAGCTCATTTAATCCCCAACGGCCCTGTGAAGTATGAGGGGCACACAGGTCTTCAGAGCCAGTAAGTGGCAGAACCCAGAATCTGTGTTCTGTGCCTTCAATATTCTGCTTGCAGTGACTTTAAAGATATCCTTTCATGAGATCCCCGAATAGATCGATTACTAGATTACGCTCTTTCATTTCACAGACACAAAGTCATGCTCAGAGACTCAAGCACATGCCTGAGGTTGACGGTAGAGCAGGATTTGAAACCCTGGAGCCTGGGCTTGTAACCATTGACCAACACTCCAGCCAAGTGTAAGTTTCAGAGCCAGAAGGAGCTGGTTGTGCCAGGAGGAGGCTTCCACACCTCCTCCGTTTCCCTTGCCCTTTCCCTTCGCCCTCTCCCACCTTTCCCTGTATATTGAAGGTTTTTTGTGTTTTGTGCTGGCTTGGCCTTGTGCTGAGGTCATGCTTTCAGGCAGGAAACCTACTGACTTTGATGGATGCATCTGGGACCCCAGCAGGGCAGAGGCATCATTGCAAGCCAAGTCCACCCTGGCTCCGCAGACACTTGCACCTCTCCTGGGTACACTCTCCATCCTTCGTGATCTCAGAGGGGATTTCTGGCTATGCAGCCTTGCCCAGTGTTGAAAAGGCAGTTGGCATTTCCTGCTCATCTTCTAAATCCCTGTTCTCTATTTAACAAACCATTAATGCAATAATGACGAGTTTCTGGCTCAGGGATGCAGGTGCAGGCTGAATATCCAAGTTAGATGTTGAGAAAAATACAGGCTTTATATCATTAAGAACATTTGCTAATCATTGTTAGCAATACCTTCTCACATTTAAAAGTAGATAATGACTAAGAAAAAAATTCTGTCATCTGAAAAATTCTAACAAAGCCAGGTTACTGCACCATTATCCTTTTGTTGACTTTGGTATCTCCCTAGAATATCATTATTTTCTTGGATCAGCTTAGAAATTGAGTTATTTCTCCTCTCTTTTCATCAAGTGCAACTCACATCCTGATCTCTGCTTATCTGCACGAAATGTACCCAGCACAGCTTCATTTATTCTCCAAAACTGAAGGCAAGCCAGGGCAGAGATAGGGCACAGATTGGCTCTGGGGGGTTGGGGGCTTTCTCCCTCAGCATGCTCTGGGCACTGGTCACTCAAAAATAACCCTTGAGTAAGCTGGATCTACAGACTGCAAAGTTCAGGATCTCAGAAAAGCCTTGTGGGCTTGTGTCTGTTGCAGGTCCCCACCGGCCTCACTCTAAGCCTCTGCATTTCTGCTTTCAGCATTTCTGCAGCAAGGCACTGTAACTCTGGACCAGTAAAGCAGGAATTCACTCATAGTATGTGAGATATGTGGCCAAATATCCCCAAAGACCAACATCTGGTCACCCATGTAGTCCTTTTGAAGGTGTGCTAAGCACTTTTTATATCATTTTTCCTAAAACTGCTAACCCAGAACAATGCCTTGCACATAAGGCATAGGTGTACACAAAAGGAATTCACTACTAAAAAATTAAATTAGCCCATGTGGTGGTGCATGCCTGTTCTCCCAGTGTTCTGAGAGGCTGAAGCAGGAGGATGGCTAGTTCAAGCCCAACCGGCGCAACTTGGTGATGTAGCAAGAACTTGTCTCAAAATAAAAAAAAAATTAAAAAGGACTGGAAGTGTAGCTCAGTGAAGAGGCCTTGGATTCAGTCCCCAGTACTGCAAGCCAAAAGATGGGCTGATTGATCAATCAATCAATCAATTAATCAATCAAATTGATGGGTTGATGGGGGTCCAAGTTAGGAAAAAAGTTCATTCACACATTTCAATCTTGAAGTCACTGAGTGTGGAACCAATGCCATCAAGAACCCAGTATGCTTCTCTTGGGAGAAGCCAAAGGGAACTAGGATATTTATATCTGGGGCACAAAGAGAATTGGCAGGGGTTCCCATTCACCAAGAAGCAGGGCAGGAGTCTAATTAGTCTGAACCATAATTGGCGATTACATGGCTTGTCTGTGTATCCTGGTTCTTACACCTAGAAATAAGTATTGGCTGATGAGGGAGCTAGCAGGGCTGAGCAGCTCATTCTGGACCCCACATCAGCTCAAGGAAAGTGAGGAAGAGAATGTCTAGCATCCTGGCTCAGCATGGCACAGTGGAATGGGCCCTGGGTGAATGTCCAAGATCTGGGCTTTTTCCCCAGCTCTGCTCTTAAGAAAGCTGTTCAACTTCTTTAGGTCTCAGTTTTCTCAGAGAAATGGGGCTAGAAGGGAGGGAGCCTGTGCCAGTGGCTTTCAGTTCCCTCCAGCTATGGGATTCTGTGCTGCCTTTCTGCTGTCTCCAGGGGTGTCTGCTGTACTTCGCATTGTAGCTGGAATATACTGTACTTGTCCTTGTGTTAGAGTTGCCTTCCCTGTTTATCTATCCCATAAGCTTGGACTCTAGTGAGGGCAGAGTCCATTTGCTGTTTATCTCTTTCTCCTCAGCACTTAGCCCAGGGTCATATGCCTTGGACCCTTGAGCTATGACTGGCCTGACAAATGAACAACTTGGGTTATGACTGAAGTTTTAGTTTTAACTGATGACCAAAATCTTGAGTTATGACCTGAATGCTGGATGCATGTGCTTCCAGGTGGTCTCAGATACAGATTTATCCCATAAGGAGCTTTGGAAGGAACATGGCAACATTCTTTCCTGAATGGGATTAATTGAGAAATCCTGGGCCAGTGTCTCTCCGAGGACACTGAGATCCACCTGTGTACAGGAGAGACTTTAAAGGCTGTGTAGAGAAGCCTGAGCCTCCAACTGACAACTTGAGTTGCAACCAGCACTCAGGGAACATTGAATGCATAAGTCAAGGGTCCACTGACCTGTCCCTGGCATACAGAAGTACACAGTAGGCATGCATCTGATGAATGAATGGATGGTTGGTGCTTGGGAGATGTTGGTTGAAGCATTGCATGTCATCACTGTGACTTGCTGTCCCACTTACCTGGAGATAGCAATAGCCCTGAAGTCCTTGTGGCCTTCAGAGATGGCCTTCTGGATTGCAGTCCGTTCAGCACAGATGCCCAGTGGGTAGCAGGCATTTTCTACATTGCACCCTGGGGAGAGAGGAGACCCTCATGGTCAGGTCATAAGAGTACTTCCTGCTATATATGTTGTAAGACATCCCATTCTGGGACAGGGAGTGATCTGAAGTACAAGAACACTCATGGGCCATTGTTTAGCAGCTCTTCCCAAGAAGGCCCACTGCCTGCATTTCCCCAACATCTCCATCCTGGTGGAAGGGCTGCCATAGTGGAGGAAAACTGCCACTAGGGTGTGTTCCAAAGTGACCAGGAAGTTTCTGGGTCACAGATTGCTTGCCTATTATTTCCTTTCTTTTTGTCTCCCACAGACTGGAAGGTGAAGATAGAAGGGGAGGGACAGGTTTGGTTATGTGGTTTATATCACAACAATTGACACACAACAAAAGAGAAGGAACTTTGAAACCTAATAAACTCATAGAACAAACTTGTCTATTTGCCCTAGGTCAACTACTTATTCTGAATTGTGATGTAAGAGAAAAATAGAATTCCTCCATCCTTGAATGAATCACTATACTTTGGGATCTTTTTATTATGGCAATATAACCTGTACCTGCTGGGAGCTCTCTGTCCTTCCTTTTCCTGATGTGAGATTTCATTGCTGCTTTACTTTACCTTGTACATTGTCATGGTAGGCATGAAGTGGGGAGAAGCAGATAATTAGCTTCTGGCCCTTTAACCAGTGAGCCACATCTGGACCCGAGGAAGAGGATGATGAAGCACTGTGAAACCCTGCTTCTGAGCTAGTGGTGGTGACTAGGTGGAACACTGGGTTGCCTCCCTTCTATGGTTTAGGCCTAAATTATGTTCCCCAAAAGTCATGTTTGGATAGAAGACTTGGTTGGAAGAGATGGGTCACTGGGGGTGTGGCCTAGAAGAGTGTATTATTGGGTTCCTCCTTCTTTGTTTCTGCTTCCCAGCTGTCATGAGGTAAGCAGCTTTTCCCTACCATGCTCTACCATGCCATTTTGACCTCACAGCCAGCTGACATAGACTAAGGGGCCCAAAACCATGCACTAAATTAAACCTCTCCTACTTTAAGTTGTGGGTATCAGGTATCTTATCTCAGTGATGGGAAAACTGTAACACAGATTTTGATACCAAAAGTGGGTATGTTGCTGTGACTATACCTGACCATACAGTTTAGAGGCATCTGGAACTGGTTTATAGGAGGAGTCTGGAAAAGTCTGGAGATGTTATCTAGAGCAGCCTTAGAATACTGTAAATAGAGATTGAGGAGAAACTCTGGTCAGAGCTTGGAAGGTCAGAATATTGATAGGAATGTGGACCATATAGGCCAGCCTTAGGAGGTTTCAGTTAGGAATAGAAAATTAGAATTCAGTTAGAAATTAGAGCTGGGGATTTAGTTCAGCGGCATAAGTGCCTGCCTTGCAAGTGTGCATTTGTGAGTTTGATCCCCGGTACCAAAAAAAAAAAAAGAAATCAGACCAGTGGTCATTCATGTTACATACTACCAAAGAATTTGTATACATTTTACCCATGTCCTGAGACTTAGTGTGAGGCTGAATTTAAAGGTGGTGGACTAAATGATCTGATGTAAAAAATTTCAAGGCAGATCAATGTTCAGGTTGTGGCATGGGTACTGATGGCTACTTTTAGCCATATTTATAGTGAGAATAAGAGGAAATAGTAAAGTCAAAAGCTGTGAAAATTCAAGGTTATGGAGTGCATGAATCCTGAAAAGATTAACGTTAAAAACAAATCAAGTACTTTGTATCAGAACAAAAGGAAAGATGGCTAGAAAGCATCTCAGGTATTGGCCAGACCCTTGCCTTTGCAGGTTTAAGAGTATATTCCTTTGAAGGACTTTTCTTTTGAGAAGACAGTCTCAGGGCACTCTGCTCATTCAAGACCACCTAGGGAACTGCTTCTTCAAGTTCCATCATTCAGGTGTTCAGAGGTCACTGTAGACATGATTCAAAGGGACCTAGAGCCAGCACTGGCCCTTGGCATCATCCACATGGTGCCAGTTTTTCAATGAAAAATCTAAGAGTTGTGGGATCATTAAAAGTTCACATCCAGATTTCTGAAGAAAGCCTGGGAGGCCAGACAAAAATTGTGACAGGGTCATAGTCTCTTCCAGGAGATCCTTACAGGGCAATTAAGCTATGAAAGTGAAGCCAGAGTTACAATAGAGACTCCAGCAAGGTGGAGCTGCAGGGATACACAATGTCTGTTGAGGAAATCTGTAGAAAGTGAGCCCAAGAGATAGGTCACATGGGTTGCAACCTGCAGTTCCATAAAAGTGGAGTCACTCAAGCCCTACACATCTCACAACAATCTGCCTTAGGTGTTAGACAAGGAGGTACAAGATTTAATGTTTTCCCTTATGGGTTCTGGTCTTGCTATGGTCTGATCCCTTTCTATCCCCTTATTCTTCTATTTTGGAATGGGACTACTTATTCAGACCATTGTATGTTGGAAGTTTTCATTTTCTTTTTGATTTTCACATGGCCTCATAGCTAAGTTTGCCCTGAGTCTCAGAGGATACGTTGGACTTAAACTTTTCAACAATGCTGGAACTGTTAAGACTTTGGCAACTCTCAAAATACACTAAATACATTTTGCATAATGAGATGCTGCATCTAGGAATATTATGGTTTACATCTAAAATGTCTTCCAAAAGTCATGATCTTGGAAGTGGGAAATTAAACCACTCCTCCTTTAAGTGATAGAAGGGCTGACTAATATACTCCTTTAAGAAAGTAGTAAGCAGTGCTCTGTGGGGAAAAATTCCATACACAAATACTGGCCAAAGGGGCAGAGAGAATTAATGTTTCAGCATCTACTCTCCCAATAAGGCTCCACCTGGCACATGGCTACCCTGCTGGAAACTACAATGCCCAGCTTCCCTTGAAGCTTCCTGTAGTTCTGAAGTTTTAGCCAATGGGGTGTAAGCAAAAGTGACAGATGTGAGAAGCAACTTCTAGTGACATTTTTAGGAGACTACTGCTTGCTTAACACTTCATCTTTCCCTTTCCCAGGGGTTGGACAAGGATGTGAAGATATGGAAGTTTGAACTTGTAGATAAAGACACCAGTCAAGGGCTTGTGGGATATCTAAGACAGGGCTTCTGATCTCCAGAACAACCTTGTAGAACACAGCAGTGTAGCCCATTTGCCCAGACTACAGCCCACCTCTCATCTGCTAGAGAAGAGAGAAATGGGCAATCTCATCACTGGATTTCTTTCATTCGCTCAATCTGTTCCTCACCTACTACTTGCCCTTTTCTAAACCTGAGTCTTCCCTGGGATTAGGCAATATTTTGCTCCTCCTGTATTTATCAAATTTAAAAACTGATCGTTATCTCCTTATATATTTTTCTACCCTTCATTACTGACGGTGGCACATTAAGCGTGCTAAATGTATCACTTAGTTCTTAGTTCTCAGAATCTCAGGCATTCCTGTCTAGGATTGATAGGGGTCACTCTGTCAACGCCTGCCCTCTCTGGCTGGGTGCTGTAGCTCCAAGTTCCCTGCTGGGATGAAGGCTGGGGTGTTTACAGCTGGGCATGAGATGGCTGTGTGGTGTTCATTGACAGGTTTGGAATTCTACTTTAGGAAGAAGGATGGATGTATATACTGGGAGCCAAAGGCAGGCTCTACTGAGCATTGATTATTCTGACAATTTAGCATCTCTCTTCCCCTTTGATGTAACTCGTCTCATTTCCCAGTACACAATTCAGATAAGTTTGGGTGCATTCAGGGTGATGTGGCTGTAGACCCCAGTGTGTAACTGAAATGGAAATTTAACATCTTTTCTTCCATAACCTTGCTGTTGGCTTAAGGCCATCTGACCAATCGGAGTTTTTCCCTGTGTAGAAACTCAGTTCTACACAGAGCAAGTGTGGGCCATTCATTCTGGAGGAGACAAGTACAAAACAATGACATGCAAGACAGTGACTGAGAATTGAAATGAGATGGTGACAAAAAAGCCTGGTCAGAGGCACTCACCCCTGAGGTCTGGCTCACCTCAACACCTCCCATAGTATATTTATAACCCTCCTCTTATCTACCGTATTTCATGTGTATTTCTACCTTATGTCGTCATAGAAATCAGTTAATCTAATGAGACTATAGGACAGGGAGCAATCAGGGAGGTGTCACCTGGAAAGCAGTGGTTAACATTCACTGAAATGTGAGTTATTGTGTGAGTTATTGATGTAGTCAGAGAACACTCCAAGGACAAAGGACAAACTGCCTCAACCCTATTACTCATTAAAAATACAGTTGCATTTTTCTTTTTTCTTTTAAGGCAGATTCTCTCTATGTAGTGCAGACTGCCTTTGAACTCCCTATGTAATCCAGGCTGGCCTCAAACTCTTGGTGATCCTCCTGCCTCAGCCTCCTGAGTGCTGTGGGATGACAGGCATGCACCACTGCACCTGGCTACAACTGCTTTCTCTGGAGTCAGAGTTTTAAAAAGCAGCTTCTGCTAAAGCCCATGACTTCCCACTTGGGTCTGAAAGTGCCTAGTAAAGAACTAAAAGCAGGATGGAGTTTGACTTTCATTTTTGTATCTTTTACTGCCAGGGTATTCGTAACCCCCACTATTTTCTTTCTTTTTTTTTTTTTTGGCTGCCTTTTTACCTTTTGAAACTCCCCAACTCTAGTCTTGAAAATGTCGCCTATTTTGTGACCTACAAATTATAGTTTGGATGATCAGTAAGCAGACTTCAAACAGTGAGTGAACTTTAGTCAAATCCCCAAAAGGCTTCCTCCTCTCCCTTAATTTGCCATAAAAACTACAGAAAGGGAAACAAATGGGTTTATCTCAAAGCACCAAACTGCTGCCCACATTCTGTGTGTCCATTGACCAGATGTGGAAGAGGGTCTTGGAGCGTTCCATGGCAGTAATAGTGCTGAAAATGTGGAATCCATGGAAACCCCCTGACCTCGTGAACTCGTACAGGGATTCATAACAGAAGGGAACAAAGGAATCCATGCCAGCCAGGCAGTGGCCAGGAGTTTCAATGGCAAAAGCTGACGGACCACTGCAGTTTGAAATAAACCTCACTGGTTTATGGAAGTTGGTGTCCCATGGGTTAATTTCTTGAGAATGCCATAACACTACTACCTTCAAACTCTGAATATAGATATGATACTTATTTTAGAAAAACTAGGCAGAAAAAAGTTTATTGACCTTAAATTTATCTATGCTATCTCGTGCATTTTCAAAAATGAAGATACAAAATTGGGATTATAGGCATGTGGTAGCACATGCCTATAATCCCAACACTCGGGAGGCTGAGGCAGGAGGATCATTGCAAGTTCAAGACCAGTTTGGACTACAAAGTGAGCTCAAGTCCAGCCTGAACTACATAGCGAGACCCCATCTCAAAAAAAAAAAAAAAGACTAAAGATACCAACATAAAAATTCTGTACTAACATAATTTTCAGGATTCATAGGAGCATTACAACATCCAGTTCCAAAACTATCTCCTTTTCCCCACTGTGAGCTACAGTTAAACATCACCAACCACTGTCCTGAACTGGTAGTTACCTGAAACCCAGACAAAAATGGCCTCACATGACTGAAAGCACCACACACACAGCCGCTGCGTGGAGACGGAAGTGCCCCTTGAGCCATGAGGATTTCTCTGGAGCTATGAAACCAGGAAGAACTGAGATAATGACGGGATCGCAGTCTGAACTGTTGCGCTCTTCAGTTGCTCAAACTGGGGTCCTTCCTTTCGCTTTTCTTTCCCTTCCTTTTCTCTTTTTCTTTTTGTTCTCCCCTCCACTGGGTTTGAACCTGGAGTCTTCACACTGAACTATACCCTCCTCTCTTTCTTTTATTTTTTATTCTGAGACAAGATCTTGCTAAGTTACCCTGGCTGGGTTTAAACTCTTGATCCTTCTGCCTCAGCCTCCCAGAGTGCTGGGATTACAGGCATGTGCTACCATGTCTGGCTTCTTACTTTCTAATGAAATATTTTGCCTTTAAATTCAGTGTCACATTAGCTTTAATTTCCATTACCACTAAAGCATAGGACTACCCGAGTGGATGACATCATTATTGTAAGGTTCAAATCGGGCCTAACCCTCAGCCTCCTTGCTGCCTGCCAGGGGAAGTACCTGTCTGCAGGGAACTCATCTCAGCATCAGAGGCTGCCATGAGCAAGCTCAGAATGTTGTACAGGACAAGGAATTTTGCAGGCCCTGGGACATCTGGTGAGACCTGGAAATTTATAATGGACACTTCAAGGACTCTGCCCACTGAAGTGCAAGGCTTCCAGAGAACTTTGACCACAGTTGATCAAACCTATTGGGATTCTCCAGCCAAATGTCCCCTGTCTTCTTCTCTCTATCCCTATAAAGGGGGTATGAAATTTCTCTTTGTGCAGAGTACGTGGTCTTATGTCATTATCTGCCTGCCTGTACCCCAGTGCAATAGATTCCATGCCATGTTGCCTTTACAAAGCCTGGTGATCTCTGCTGCTCCCCCACCCCCAAATGCTATTTGTGCTATAATTATGTTATAACACATAATATAATTGTGTTATAATTATGACAGTTCCTTTCCTGTTCAGCTTCTCTGCTTGATCAATGAAGGTTGAGTGAAAAAGTGAGTTTCTCTTCTTCTCCACTTGTCTCCCCAGCCAAGTTCCTGATCCATACCTGAAATGACTTCTTTAAATACCTCTCTTGCCTGCCTAACCTGCTCACCACTACCGCCTTTAATACCTCCTCCCACTTTCCCTCCTCCTCCTGGATTACGGTCCATTCAGGTCTCCCTGTTATGCTAGTAAGTTGCCAGCCCTGTCCCTGACTCAGGACCAACTCATCTCTCATTAGGCAAGATGCACACAGATCCTGGATTTTGCTGTGAGCTGTTATAGTAAACTGCCACTCTTACAGAAGACCCAAGATCTCCAGAAGATTGTGTATGTGTGTGTGCTAGAAGCTCAAAAAAGTGTCATTTAGAGGAATCTCCCATGACTGTGTATGTAAAACACTTGAAGGGCCAGGTGAGAGGAGAGGTTGTTTCACAAGGGATCACACTCAAACGTTCTGCTACTCAAAGAAGCTTTGCAAGAACAGGCCTGGGGTCCCTGGTCCTACCCGCGCCGAAGATTTTGGGTGCTCTTTAAGGTCTAGTGCCCTTACGTGTGAAATGACAATGACAGTATTGAGCCTCAAACGGAGGCACCCTTACTGAAGTTCTGTGTTGACAAACAAGTTATCTTCCAAGAAATCCAGAGAGGCAGAGGACAGGAAATTTTCCCAAACAGGCAAGTTTTAACAGGCATGAAAATGAAGCTGGGCCATTTGTGGACTGCAGGGAGAGACAACAAGGCCACACCAGGAAGCGAGCCTTGTCTGGGAACCAGTGTCCACCCACAGGGTGCTGCCAGACTGGGGGCAACCAGATACAATCCTTTTCCCATGAGTCACCGCATTTGTGGACTATGGGGAAAAAGAACAAGTCCATATCAGGAAGTGAACCCCATCTGGGAGCCAAAACCATGCACGGGCTGCTGCCAGCCTGGGGACATCCAGACCCCAGCCCCTTCCGGTGCACAGGCTAACAAATAAATACCACCCCAACCCCCATAAGGGACTGACTGGTCCAGAGAAACACAGGGTGCTATGAGGTGAAATGCAATTGGATGCCTGTGGTGCTTTGGTGTTTCACGGATCTTGCAGGTCTAGGACCAGTGTTCTGATCATAGGTTCAGAGGATAGCGGTATGCAGTGTGGCATCTAGGGGGGTCTCCTTCTGAGGGTTGCAGCCATTGTTGATTCCCTATTGTCTTATTTTGAAGTCCTATATCATTTTCATTGTTTTGTTGGGTTTTGTTTTTTATTTTGTTTGATTATATTAAATCCAATGGCATGAGCAGCTATTGCAGAGATAGAAAGATATATAATGGTAGCAATTTTGGACTTACTATTGGCTTGTTTTGAAATCCTTTATTGCATTCATTATTTTGCTTTTATTGTTTCTATTCTGTTCTGTTTGATTTTTACTATGTCCGAAGGTATCTGCAGCTGTTTTGAAGACAACAAAAGGCATTTTGGTAACTATTGTTGACTTGGTAATGTTTTGAAGTACTGTATCACTTACACTGGTTTGTAAGTGATACATTTACACTGTTTTATCCTCTTTAGAATAGAATAAAAAATTATTTTAAAAAGTTAAGCTGTCTTAAGCGTCTTAACACATGCATGCACACACAAAAGTGTGTGTGTTTGACGTTAACTAATCAGTTATTTTTCTGTCATTCTGTCTCTGTACCTCCTCACTACAGGATGGCAAGTGTATCCCAGAAGGTCCTTCTGTTGAAGGCCTGATCTCCCCCAGGTTGGTGCTACTGAGAGGTACTGTGTTCCCTCGAGGAGATGAAGCCTTATGGGAGGTGCATGGTGATTGGGGAGAGAATTGTAAGAATGTGGAATTGTGGGAATGTGGTCTCCTTTCTTGCACTTTCTGCATCACTAGGGGAGCAGTTTGCATACAAGGTGCTTCTGTCATAATGTGCTGCCCTTGCCAGAGGCCTAAAGCATGAGGCTACTTAATCTTGGAGTGGAACCTCAAGAATCATGAGCCAAAATAAATTTTTTGCTTTTATAAGTAAATTGCCTTAGGTGTTTTGTTATAGTCATGTAAAGCTGACTATCACATCACCTTACAAGGAAAGTAGCTTTGAAATGACCTCTGATCTTTGACATTTGTTTCTGCTTTTGTCAGTCTTTACCTATAAAACCAAGCCCCTCTATTCTGATCATCAACACATTCATTTGATTGAACTGAAATGTTGCCTGACTCAGGATCTTTAAGATCTTTAAACTGAATTGCTGTAATTTTGTCCTTTGGCCATTAAAGGGGAGCCCCCATGATGGAATTATAAGAAACAAAATCTGATTTTACACTGAAGTGTATACTTTCTCTGCCTTGGAAAGATGACAGAGAATGGAAGAGAGTCCTTATCAAGAACTGACCCTGAGGCACATTGATCTTGCACTTCTTGGCCTCCAGTATTATGAGAAATTGATGTCTGTTATTTAATCTACTTAGTCTCTGGTTTTTTGTTATTGTAGCCTAAACCAACCAAGATGGTACCTTGGTCAAATTTTTGTTGCTAAGACACAGTACCTGACACTCACCGCTGAAAGAAGGAGAGGTTTATTTTGGCTTACAATTATAGACCATGGTCAACTGGTTCCAAGGAAGAAAACAGCCTGGCAGAATGACTGAACATAGGGAAAACTGCTCACATCATGGCAGTCAGAAAGCAGAGAGAGAAGGGAGGAAATGGGAAGGAGACATAACCTTCCATGCCATGTGCCTAGGGACCCATCTGTTCTGTCCAGACCCCCCCAACAACGAGTCAACTATAATGTCCCCATGACTCAAATCGCCTTCTGGAAGCCTCACCTTAATCACATGGGATTTTGGGGAGGATATTCTTGACTTCATCCACAGTAGATGATTATTGATTACTGAATGATTGAATTTCCTCATTTCAGTGCTAGATCTCTGAGATACAAAGGAATAACTATATGCGAGGTCTCCTGCAAGTTCAAGTGGAATTCCCCATTACTGCCCACAAATAGAGGGAAGGGGAAGGCCACGCCCCACAATCCCGAAAGATCAGAACATTTTCTTTTGCTTCCCTAAATCCGGAAAACAGATCATCACCTATCTAGCAAATCCAGATCCATTCCTGGTATAGTCTTTGATTATTCTGCAATCCACATGAGAGACAGGCTGGGATGATGTCAAGTCAGGATCCATAATTATAAGCCAGCACCAAGCAACAGTCAGATGAGAATGATGCTATCCTTCATGGCTGCTGTTCACTGGGCAGCCATGGCTGCCAGGTACTCTGCGATGCTGTATCCGTCAGCTCTCTGACAGCTGGCTGAGGCGGGTACTGTTGTAGCCCCATCTTACAGAAGAGAAAGGCTGAGGCCGGTGGCAGGAAGTCAGGGTGCACATGCCGGCCTGTGAGGTACAGAGAGCTGTTCTTCTTCTCCATAACATTTCAGCAAGGCCTTACTTTTTTGCTTAAGGCAGGGCTGGAGTGGGACATTATCATGACCCAACCAGCCAGAGAAGAGAGCAAGGTCAGAGGGCACTGTACTCACTCTCTCTTTTGAGGACTCTTAATGAGATTAGAGTTAGCACACACAAGCAGGTGAGCACCAGAAGCTTCTGCAGACTTTCTTCCTTCTTTCCTTTCTTCCTAAGGATCACAGAGCCTCACACATGCTAGGCAAGAATTCTACCACTAAGCTACATTCCCAGTCCAGGTATATACTTTCTTCTTCTTCTTCTTTTTTAGTTTGTTTTTGTTTTGCGGTAGTAGGCTTTGAATCAGGGCCTTTGCACTCAGCCACATCCTCAGTCCTTTTTTTAAAATTTTGTACTGTTGTTGTTGTTGTTGTACCAGAGATTGAACTCACGACTTTGCACTTACCAGGTAAGCGCTTAAGCTACTGAGCTAAATCCCCAGCCTTTTGGTTGTTTTTGAGACAGGTCTTGCTTTGTAGTTCAGGCTGGTCCTGAAATATGTAGTCCAAACTAGCCTTGAACTCACAGCAATCTTCCTGCTCAGCCTCCTGAATTTTGGGATTATAGGTGTGTATGTCTGGCCTTTTGCATTTTGAGATAGGGACTCACTAAAGTTCCCAGGCTAGGCTCAAACTTGAGATCCTCTTGCCTCAGCATCTTGGAGTGCTGGAATAACATAAGCACACCACCACACCTGACGAGGAGGATTTCTTAAATCAGTACTCGACACCCCTTTCCTGGAGTTTCTGATTTAATAGGGCCCAAGGTTTCTCTTTTCTAATAAGGAGCTAGTGAAGCTAAGGGCCATGGAGCACATTTGAAAATTCTTGGCCTAGAGAAATGTCATGTCCATGTGCCGGGACCATGAGAACGCAGATGAACTAACTCAACCATGATGTCAAGGGCTTCTAGTAAAGCTCATCTTTGTGATCAATCACTTTTGAGTGACGGGAGAAAGAACTAATTGATGATCTCCAGTAGGGGGAGGATACAGAATAACAGGGGTGTGGCTGGGGGTGTAGCAAGGAGAGGAGGCAGGTTATAGCCGCCTGGAAATGCCAGGGGGTGGAGGTGCAGGCTTGAGGTCAGTCACCCATTGTGGATGGAGGGAAAGACTCTAGGTAGAAAGAGGGAGCCCTGGGAAGGAACCGAGAGTGGCTGGTTTAGGATCAGGATGACTGAAGAGTTAAGCCAAGGCGAGCTGGATCCAGTGACTAACCAGGATGTTTTGAAGCCTCTATGTGGCTCGTTTTCCTAGAATTCATCATACCTGATCCAGTGAAGTGGATTTTGTTCCCCTGAATGCTGGCTGGAGAGGAGAGGAGAAGGGAGGGGGAGGAAAAGGTGAGAGGCCACCACCCTAAGTCATGAAGTGAAGAAGAGAAAGTCTCCCATCCCTTGGGTGGGATCAGACAAGAGCAGTCAACAGCCACAACCAAGAAGCCCTGTGTTTGGGTATTGTCCCAAGACCTTTTCTGATGCTGTGGTGGTCTCACTGCCAGGGGCACATGGGACAGGGACATCTCCAGCAGTGTGCTAGGGGTTGGGTGGTCCTCCATGATTTCCCTCTGCCCACCTCCCAGCTGGCATTCCATAAACACTGCGGAACATCTGCCATGTGTGAGACCAGGGCTGACTCCATTTCCCCTGACCTCCCAATCCTCCTCCTGTCCTTTCCTCTTTTCTTTGTGTCCTCTGTCCCTTTTCCTCCTGCAGCTCTTTCTTCACTAGCGAGTCCCCCATCCCCCAAGTCTCCCTTGCTCTTGCCATGAGCCATCATGGATTGTCACCAGGAGGCTGTGCACCAAGAGAATGCAGATGAAATTGTTCATTATCATCCTGCATGGCTAAGCTGTGAGGAGCCCTGGGCCCTGGCCAGGGTGGGAGTAACAGAAGGGAAATGACGATTCTTACAAGGTCATGACAGTAAAGTTGTCTTTGCTGCCAGACTTGCTTGGGAATTGGGGGGGATGCCAGCTGCCTCTGTCGTGGAAACTCCCGGGAGGTTGATCTTTAGTTCATCAAGAGAAAGTCACAGAATGGGCCACCTGTACTGCTGCAAGCTGTGAACTCACAATGTCTAAATCAGTGGTGGTTTTTCTGCTTCCTAATCTTGAATTCACTCCATAATCAGGTCCCTCTCCCTCCAAGCCCACCAGACTTCTACCCACACTCCCTTCTGCACTTCGCCTCATTTTCTGCCTCTTAAGGAGATCCAGTAACTCTGCTAAATGCCCCGCATTTATCCCCTCTGCTCAGCACATTTCTGCCTGCCCCTTCCACATACCATCCTGCAGCAAGGTGCAGCAAAAGAGAGGGTATTTGGAATCACTGAACTGAAGCTCAACTTGCCCATAGGCCTTCTCTGGTAACAGACCCACCCACTCCCCAGGGAGGAGGGATATGGAAATCAACTGGCCCAAGACATGACCCCACCCAGACAACAGTGACTGGCCCTGGGACCTGCTTATGAAATGGACCAGTCAGAGCTCTTCACTGGAATTTTCCATCTGCAATCGATGAGAAGTTTTCTCCTGTCTGATTTTGAGACTAAGATTGACAACCAGAAGCTGCCTGCACCTCTGTTCCCTGATACCTGGAGAAAAACCACCTTCAGGATAAAAAGAAAACCAAAAAACCAAAAACCAACCCCAACCCCCAGGAGGAAAAAGAAGGGGATGTTGACAACTGAGTTCCTGGGTTGGTCTGCTCTGAGATGAGAGCTACCCTGGCCCACTTTGGTTTTGGTGGTTTCTGTCACTTTACTGCATGTGACACTCATTCTTCTCCCACACGATGCGACACTAGTATTGCTCTTGGTCCCTGCCCACCTTGTCCCCAGCACAACCCAGCTCTGGCTTCAGCTTTCCGCCTCGTTTAACATACCCGCAACCATATTCCTTCTCTTTGTGTCCAAACCTGCCCAGCCCAGGCACCATCTCTATGTCCCATGTGGTATCTCTCAGGTCTTCCCTCCTTTATTCCATCTGTCACAGTCCCGGCCCAAGCCATCCATTCATCTGATCCACAATCCTTAACCCAGGACCAGTTATGGGACAGGTGACATGCAGACTGGACAAGTTGGTGATGAAAAGAGACATCATCCTGAAGCTGTTCCCTCTGACCAGACCTCCTTCAGATGAACAGTTGTCAAACACTACTTTTATGTTAGCCTTCTCCTCAGTAACATTCCTTGACTCTGTTTCCTACTTTATCAAATCTTAACGTCTCTGCTTGGCCTTCAAAAGTCCTCCACCATCTGCCTCCAAACAATAACCCATCAACAGTAGAAGAAGCAGCCACCTTCTGTAACATCCTTACTGTATAACAGAGACTTAGAAGCTGGACCTACAGCTACCCAGTGGGTAACCAAAGGTGGAATAAAGCTTGGCATCTCTGTCTTCATTTTTAAAATCTATCTTCTTGAGTCCCTTAAAATGCGGGGTCAGATCCCTGCCCAGTTCTACATGTAATCATGCCAACACTTGAGGAGTGTCCAATGAGTAATACAAGGATTATTAGCTCTAAAAAGTTTGCCTGGCCCAATCATCCTGTCAGGACCGAAGACACCCAGATGAGTGTACCTAACTAATTTCAGCATTCACAGGGACATCCATTTGCCAGCTTTTACAACATCCAGTTCTAGACTCCTTGGAAGGATGCCTGGAAGTCATTGCCCTAAGACTGAAGTCACCTCAGATTCCAGGAAAAGCAGAGCCTCACAGACCATCCCATGATGACATTCCCTTCCCAAACAGGAGCAAATACCCCATGGCTATGAACTGAAATTTCCCCAGAGCAGGAACTGTCATTTCATCATAGGAACTCAACTGTCCCCTCAAGCAGTGGCTTTTCCAGAATCTAGAACTGGCCCAAACCATAATGATAAGATCATCTATGGTGCCAGCTATAAAACCCCTACCCCAGCTAAACAAACCCTAACCCTCACCTTTATTCCCTCTCCTAGAAAATGCAAGGGAGGAGTCAGCCTCTAGAAGATGAGATCTTGAACTTCTTTATATGTCTCCATGGCATGGTCATGTTGAGTAATGCTTTCCTGCCTTTCACCTCTACTTGTGTCCTTGGCTGGCATTTTGGGACAGTGGCCAAGCCTGGCCTACTGGGACCCCTGGGGGTCAGAGTCTTTTCCCTAAAACCCCAACGATAGTTTCCAACCAGAAACTGTGCCAAGCACTGAATAAGTAGTAGCTCATTTAAAGCTTCACAACCAGGGGTGAGTGTCATCATATTCGGTGACTGACACAGCCCAGGATCTAAACAGCCAGAATGGACAGATGGGAACTGTCACACTGCGCTGGGAGGCCAGCTCCACTCACAGCCATTCTGCGAAAGACTGCCTTACAAACACGGAAGCTGAGGCTCAGAGGAGTGAAAGTTCTCATCCAGGGTCCCATCACAGCCCAGGATTCAAACCCAGGAGCCACTCACTCTAGAGCCTTCAGCTCACCCCCGGGCCTCCCTGAATGAATATTCTTTGCATGGTTCTTTGGTGACACCAGGCCCTTCTGTGCAATTTAAGCAGGCCACACTGTTCATTTACACTCCCCCTTCTGCAATCCACTGAGCTTCTACCTTGCACTGTGCAAGAGGCTGGGATCTCTATGGGGATAGGAACTATGTCATCTCTGCTCATCATGGCATCTGTAGTACCTGGCACATGAACTGGGAAGTGCCCGTTGCATAGATGGCTCCGTGGGAGGATCTGTCCAAGGCATGGGTCTTTCTGGAAGAAGCTTCCAGGTGTCACTTCCAAGGGAAGGTGTGTCTTTTCTTATGTGGATTAAAAATGAAGAGAAAGGCCAGAGTATTGTGTGGCACAGGGGAGCCCTGGCTTTTGAGGGGTGGCATTGTTGTCCCAGTAGGACATCAGGCTTAAAGCTGGAAAACAGGATGGAAGGCAGCCCCCCTGGAAATGCTGTGGCCTGGCACACTGGACTCTGTCTATCCCCACCTGCCCTGGATGCTTCTTCTTCTGCCACTTCAAACTTATTCATCCCCAAGGGCAACTCCTTCAATCAGTCCCTCAGCAATAACAGAGTGTCTGCTCTGGGCTGGGCAGGTGCTGGGGACCTGCAGGAGGCGGTCAGTGTTACAAAGATTCAGGACACAGCCACTGCCCTTCAACACCAAGTCCAGGGGCTTGTGGACACATTGCAGGGACAGTGGTGACTCTACCTGCTCAGTGGCCTAGGAGGAGTCAGTGGAGAGGCTGGGGCAAGAGTGGGCTTCATGTAGCATCTGGAGGGGATGTGGGGACTCGTAAAAGACCCAATAACTGATTCCAGGTTCAAGACTATAACATTGTACATAGTAATGTCTATGTACTTCAAGTTGGCCTTGAGCTCACTGTAAACCAGGCTGACCTTGAACTTGGAAAAATCCTCCTGCCTCAGCCTCTCAAATTCTGGGATTACAGGCATGTGGTACCATACCTGGCATTCAGGTCTGAGTTTCAGTGCAACACCAATCCTCAGTGACCCTTTACCACCCACAAGAGCAGGTTTTAGGGTCTAGGAACTCTGTGTCTAATACCAACTCTGTGATATTGCCCATCTCTGAACCTCAGTTTCTATCTCAGCCTTGCGGGACTGTAAGAGTTAAACGGATGCGTGCTCCCTTCCTTTAACAAATCAGCATGCAGTCAAGTTTCCTTTGCCTGCTCAAAGATGATTGAGATCCAGTTGACTCATGAAACCATGGACAGAACTGCAAAGGCAGGAGATGCAGGAAATGCCCTGCTGTCCCTAATGCGAATGTTCTAAGCTGAGCAGAAAGAAGTTAGAATAGCTGTTTGGGTGAGATCCTTCACTCATTTTTGGAAAGTGCTTCTCCTTGAACCATGGTACCAGCCCTGGATGAGCTTGCCCTCAGCCCCAGCAAGCCTGGAAGAGGAACCTAGGGGCAGCTCCCGAAAACCCAGCTTCCTCCCACCCCTCCACCCCAGCTGCTACCGCTGCTGGGCACCTAGGAGCTTCCTGGCTTCTGTTCTCCCAGATCCTGCGCTGGGGCGCATCTCCCTGGCGATTCCTCCTTTCTTTCCTCGCCATCCCCAGCGCTGTGAGTGCAGGGAAGACCCCAGACCCGCCCTAGGCTCCACCACCAGCTCCCTGAGACCCCGGGCAAACCATGTCACCTCTCTTGCCTCTTTCTTCCTCTGTACCTGGGCATACATGTAGGTCAGAGGTCACTGGCAAGGTCTTAAGATACAACAGGGAGAAGCTTTTGACAGCACTAGGCACGAGGAGGCCGGAGGGGTGACAACTCTGGAGCCCCAGCATCACCACCCACCCCATGCTCCTGTCTCTGGCTGCTCCTCCAGACTCCTTGTAAACTCCCTTGCCCAGCGCAGTGAGAGTTCCCAGGCGGTCACTGTCTCGCTGTCATCCCACCGAGAAGCAGGAGAGGCAGGGCAGGACGGCCGCGCGGGAGCAGGGGACAGCGCTCGCCCTTCGCTCACCTGGGCACCGGCGCGCGTCCTCCTCTGACCCCCAGCCAGGCTGCCAAGGAGGGGACCTGGCGCCCGCCCTTACCCGAGAAGATCAGCCCGTTCCCGGTGAGCAGGGCGGCTCCCACCGGGAAATGGCTGTAGGGACAGTAAGCGGACTTCTTGGCCTCCCGCGAAGAGAGCAGCAGCCGCTGGACGTGCTCAGGCTCCAGCGTGCAGGAGGGACGATCCTGGGCCATGTCGTCCAGGCGGGCGAAGCTGTGGCAACGCGATCTGGCCGGGCCGCCCGGCCGGAGCAGGTCGGAGGTGGGGGGGGGGAGGAATGTAGCTCCTCCCTTGGGGTGTGTCCGGCGGCGTCAGGCCCAGGCCAGGCTCCTGGGCTGGCGGGAGCCTTTTGGGGTGAGATCCCCAGAGGGGCGTGGTGTGACAGGCAGTGCTGGTGAGTGTCGCTGTGCCCACGCGCGCTCTGCAGCTTTCCAGGGGCCGCGTTCACTGCCCACACACTGATGGGCGGGGGCTGAGGGTCAGAGTCAGTGTGCGTGGGCCAGAGGGCGGGGGGCGCTTTCTAAGAGGTGGCTGTGGGCGCATTTCGCAGGGAGGAGGCTACAGGGTGGTAGGGGGAGATCTCAGTGGTCCAGGTTTCAAAAGTGGACAAGCCCTCAATTTCTTGAACGACTCATTCACTGAAGGAAGAGCTGAGGCTGAAAGGGAAAGGATGGTAACTTGGTGAACTGCAGAGGCAGGAGGTATGAAAACCAGCAGTGAAGAGGGAAGTGTCTTTATTTCCCCCATTCACCTTCAACTCTGCCCCAACCCAGATTTTAAAAGTATCTCAACTGGAGGAAAACTTGGAGGTCATCTACTCAGTGCTGCCCCGCTCCTTTTGATTTTTGTTTATTTACGTCTAACAAAATAGATTTTGGAGTGGTGGTAAAAGGAAATGGGCCTCCAGCCTGGCTCTGCTGCTTCCCGCAGGCATAAACTTTGTTAGGTCCTTTGACCTCTCTAAGGCAGATTCCTCTTCTCTATAGTAAGTGATCATCTCTGTTCTATGGCCTGAGATTACAGAGCTTGGGAGTTTAATGGGCCTGGGTTTGAATTCTAGCTCTGCCCTTTATTAGCTGTATGACTTCAGGGAGGCCACACCACCTCCCTAAGCCTCAGTTTCCTTGTCTGTAAAATCAGTGCACAAACAGAGGCTCAGTATTTAAACATCAGATGAGTAAGCCTGGGGCGAGCAGCTCTGTGACTCCACTCAGGCAGGGCTCATGCTGTCTAGGAGACTGGCCAAGACCCTACAGGAAAGGCCGAACGCCAGCCAGAGCAGCCAGAGGTGCCCAGATGTCTCCTGATGGCCAGCAAGCTGTCAGCTGTCAGCCATCGGCTTCTCTGAGTGCTCGAATGGGGACCAGGAAGGGGAAAAGTAGGCTCTAGGAGGGGAAACTGAGGCAGCATCTCATATCCTACATGCTGACATCTCTGCATTTGCAATCCAGCATCTCTGTGTCTCGGACATGCAGTGCTCAGCCACTGCATGGACAGAGTGGACGCCCAGCAGGGCCACTGAAGAGTTGGGCAAAGTGTGTCTCATTTCCTCCTCCTCTCTCTCCTCAGCCTCAGCCCACTCCCCAAACCCCTCAGGCCTCTGAGGATCACAGCGCCCTCTGGACTGGTGCTGTGGCAGCAGGACCAGTCCCTGGGTCTGAGAGAAAGCACAGCATGTGTCGGCACAGTGTCCACCCACTTGACATGGGAATGATTGTAAAGCTGTTGGGGGGCCGAGGCATCTGCCCTTACAGTTGGGGAGAGGGTTACAGTGGCCTGCTAGCTGGCAGACAGGTCAAGTCTTCACAAAGCAGCTCTGTTCCTGTCCCCAGCCTGTCTCCATTTGCCCCATACCGGAGCTGGGCCTGGACTCCCGGATTCTCTAGTGCTAGGAGAATTCAGGTGACCTTCTAGGCTAATTATGGCCCTTGGCACCTTTAAAGCTCTTTACCGGTGCATGACTGTAAATGGGGTGCTGCCCCCTGCAAGCCCAGCCCTATGGAGCACAGGAGCTGCACACTGCTCTAGAGTTCCTCATGGCAGAGGCTTGGGGAGTTACCAGATGGAGAGAAAATGGGCTTGGAATCTTACTTAGAGCTAAGTGATGGGGTCAATAATAATGGTAGCAGCATTTTCTCGACATGCTTTTATTCACTTTATAGAAAAGTAAAGAAAATTAATTGCCCAGTTCAAAGAATAGAAATGTTCAAGAGGAATGCTTTCAGTGGTGGTGGTGATTATTAGGGGCCCAAAGCCCCCCAGTACCCCTGGCCCAGCCTTTGGTTCATGAAAGAAGCCACTCAGAATCTCCATGTTATAGTCCAGGTACCATTCGCTCACTTTTCATTCTGTGAACAATTATATAGACCCTGTGTGAAGTGCATTACCGTGAATTATTTCATTTAACCTCCCAACAAAATAGATACTATGATTGTTCATATTTCACTGATGAGAATGCTTTGAACTTATAGCAATTGGAGTCTCAGAAACAGATCTCAATCCTGCTTTCATTTGTCATTGGGATCTTGGGCCACTGTCCATCCTAGAACTCATGGGGAGCTGGGGTCATGGTCAGGGGTGTGGTCTTTGGATCAGACCAGCCAGTTTACATCCTTCTTTGGCCTCTTGTTACCTGCTGTGCCCCTAGGTAGCTGGCTCCTCTTTCTCCTTTTACACTGTGGTGGGATGGTAGCACCTTCCCATGATGGGTCAGGGTGACAGGAATTGTATTCTGTTCTGAAAGGTTTCCCATCTCTGTTAGATTTCTCCCTCACTTTCCTTGCAGCCCCTGTCAGCAGGGGTGGCCAGGAAGAGCCAATCAGACTCCGCATTGTTTTGCTGAATCAGTGGCATTCTCTACCAGGCTTGCTAGGCTAAGAGGATGCCACTATTGCTGACAGTTAGCTTCCCTCTGGGTAGACTAAGTTTGCTTGCAAAGTGACATCAAGCAGAGAGAAGCAGGGCTGAGAGAGAGGGGAAGAACTTGCTTGTTCTCAGAGTGTCTGGATCCCACCATGCCTGTAGGCTTCCTTCTGGATTTTCCCTTTATTGAACCAATTGAATTTATTTCTAGCTTAAGCTCATCTGAATTTTGTTTTTGTCAATCCATGGCATCTAGAGTCACATCCTACTTTCTAGGATTTTTGAGATGGTATAAACCAACCTCTTGGCACAGTGCCTGCAAGAGATAAGTGTCTAATAAGTGTCAGCTCGTATGATAATGAATGCTGTGTGCCCAGCCCTGTGCTGGGTGCTAGAGTATCAGAGGTGGATAACATTTGGTACCTGCCTTTTGGTGCTCACACTCTAGTGAAGAAGACAGAGATGTCAACAGACAGTTGGAAAACAAAGCATGTAGCTCATGATTGGGTTCTGGGTCCTGTGACCATTCTAAATAACTAGTTGTCTGGAAGCAGCAGTAGGGTAGTGAGTTGGGAAAAGCTTTCCAGAGGACAGCAGGCTGCAGGAGTCTTATGTGATGGGTGGATATTCATGCTGGATAAGTGGGCAAAGCAAAGGTGGTCAGTCTCACCCGTGTCCCCTATAGCCACCCAGCTAAGGGGGAGATTCCCAGACTATACCCATGGCTCCCCTCCTCACGCATTCTCTGGACATGGGAGTGTGGTTCACAGGCAGGGCAAACCAAGAAGGGACTGACACCCTCTGAAGGGAGTAGGATCATTAACATATCAGGAATTCCTAAAACCAGTAAGAAAAAGACAAACATCCCAATAAAAAAGTAAGCCAAAAACTTCAAGAAGAAATGGAGGTGGAAAGAACTGCACTGTGAACTTTTAAAATCTTCAAATTTGGCCTTGTGAAAATTAAGACATTTTGTTCAGAGAAGGACTTTATAGACACGTCTAAAAGACAGTTGAATGCTGGGTGTGGTGCTGCACATCTGTGACCCCAGCAAACCTGTGATCACTGTGAATTTGAGGCTAGCCTGGGCTACATAGCCTTGATACCACTATGCAGCCCACGCTGGACTTGAAGCCCCCCTGCTTCAGCCTCCAGAGTATCTGGGATTACAGGTGCACACCACCACCTCTGGCTCACACTGGTCTTCTTATACGTTTATAATAAATATTGATTTCTGGAGGCTATAAGCTCTTACCTTTTTTTCCCCCCTTGGAATTTGTCTTTCTGTGTAAATGTTAGAATCAGTTTTTCAGTTAAATCTGAAAACTCTCATGTTTAGTCTCTCAGAGAACTGGCACAATGTGGAAAGAACCTATTCTTTGACATTTGTGTAGAATTTTTCTGCACAATCATTCTGAGTCTGGTGTTTTCTTTTTTTAAAAAAAGAGACATTTTAAAAAAAGACACAGTGTCTTTATGGATTGTAGGTTTATTCAGATGGTTTAAACGTATGGCCCTCCCTTTCCTTTATTTTGTAAAATTAATTGATTTGTTTGAAGACAAGTTCTTCTCATTAGGATGCAAGGCTAGCCTTGAAGTCCTGGACCCCAGCGATCCTCCTGCCTCAGCCTCCTGAGTAGCTAAGACCACAGGTGTGCTTAACTGTTCTCTTGGCTCTTGAGTGTGTTTTTGTAAGCCAGTTGTGGGTTTCTCCTAGAATTTGTCTGTTTCATCTAAAGTTTCAAAATGTTTCACGTAAAACTGCGTATACTCTTCCATTATTAGCTTTGAAATGTCGGAGATTCAAAACTTTACTAGTACCTTAGCAAATGGCTGATTCTTGTGAATGCCTCATAGGTTCAGAAGAATTATTGTCCTCTAAATGTGTGAGACATAAAGTTCTACACAGTGTTTAGAATTTACTAATCATGCACTTCAACAAAACACATTTTCTTGTTTGTATCTATCAATTTCTGGAAGAGATTTATTAAATCTCTAACTACTATATATGCTATATGTATTCCTATCAGTTGTTACTTTACATATTTTGCGGTTCTGTTGTTAGATGCATATATTTGTGATCATTGTGTCCTCTTGATTTATTGCTTCTTTTATTGATATATAATGTCTCTCTCTGTTTCTTGTCCTTTTGAAAGGGAAAAATTGTACAAGAGAAATTGTCCTTTTAAAAACTTTGTTCTTTTGTAACTGCCTAGCTCTGTAACTGCTTCGTGGCTTTGTAATTACTTTCTTAATCCTGGTAACCTTGAGAGTGGAGTCCAACTTGCAGGAAACTTGAATGTGCCCAGCTTTGTGGTCATTAATCTAGTGTTGTAACCGATGATCGTTAACCCAGTCCTGTAACTAATGATCTCACCCTGTTAGCTAATCAGAAGAACTGCCAAGATGTCCTGTCTTGCATTTGTAACCACTGCCTATGCTTCATGAGAAAGTTCCAGCTCACATTCACTGCTTGGCTTTTGTTGGAAGTTATTTCAGCCAGGACTATCAGGCTGTTCATAGCCTCCTAATTTCCTGGACTCAGTTTTTCTGCAATACCTATAAATTAGATCTGAAATGTTCCCCATAATGTGTCCGGATATGGGACTTTTGAAAGGGTGTTGCATCATGGGGATTCATGGGTGTGTTGATCTATGGTTGAGTTCATAGCTGAATGTGCTGCTAGGA
Source organism: Hydrochoerus hydrochaeris (assembly GCA_004027455.1). Taxonomy (NCBI): domain Eukaryota; kingdom Metazoa; phylum Chordata; class Mammalia; order Rodentia; family Hydrochaeridae; genus Hydrochoerus; species Hydrochoerus hydrochaeris. Next base: position 64,768 of record PVLA01006442.1, on the reverse strand, counting down.
AGTGGGACCTGACCAGAAGAGGTGAGTCATGGGGAGTGTGACTGGAAGGGTGTGTTATTGTCTCTGACTTCTTCTTTCTCTCTACTTCCTTCTCTCTACTTCTCTACTGCCCTGGGGTGAACTGCTATCCTCTGTCGTGCCCTTCTGCTATGACATTTTGGCCTTGGGGCCAACCAACCATGGACTGAACCCTCAATATTATTAGTTATTATTATTTAACTATCAATATTATTATTCAACTCTCAATATTATTAGTCATCTAAAAGCATGAGTCAAAATAAACCTTTCATCTTTTAAATGGTGGGTGTCAGATACTTTGTCCCAGTGATGGGAAAGCGACTAATATAATTTACATCCCTTTTTACTAGCATTAACTTTTTTTTTGAGATTAGGTCTTGCTGTGTAGTTTAGGCCGGTCTTGAACACACGGTGATCCTCCTTCCTCAGCCTACCAAGTGCTGGGGTTACAGGCATGTGTCACCACATCCGCTTGACATTGATTTTAATAGCCCTGAAATCTCTTTGTTTTAGGAGTCCTTAACTTTTTTGTGCCATGTACCCCTTTGGCAACTATTGACACCTTTTAAAAATAATGTTTTAAAATGCTTAGAATTGAAAAGTAAACTTTGTATTAATAAGATGGTTATCAGAATAGTTAAAATACTTATAGGTATTTTTAAATTAATGCACATGATCAAAACTAAGGCTACTGTTGTGATTTTGGAGACACTGCAATAAAGTGATATGAATATGATTATAAATTATATTGGAGTTAAAGTCAGAGGTACTGCTAATAATATTGATTTGTTATCCACATTTATAAGTGAGGGAGGGTAAGTTTTAGGTAGCAGTTAGTGAAAATAAAATCATATTTTTTTCTTCCAAGTTAATAGATTCCATGGGCCCTAAGGTAAGAACTATTTCCTTATTTTTAATATTTGTATCTTTTTGTAAGTGATTGTGTTGTAAATGACATATTGCTTTCTTCTGGAAGTCTCTGTCTTTTGATCAGATGATCAATCCATTTACACTTATTGTGATGATTGCTATATTTCTGACGTTCTCCCTGTCCTTTTATTTACTCTACATATCAGTTATAACTGGGACTGACTTAAATTATAGAAAACTCCAAGTAACAGTGGCATAAATTAGATACAATTTTATCTAGCTTTTCAAGTAGAACTGGTAAGTGACTTGTTAGTTGTCAGAGACCCAGTTTCTACTTTCTTAGCTTGTCATCTCCATCTTCAAGCTCCAACTTGGCTATTGGTTGTTTAGGCTTTACAGATTCACTCCAAGCAGGAGGAAGGGAAAGTGGTGGCAGTGTGAAAAGAGTGAAACTCCAGTTATGTTTCATTGACCAGAATTTAGTTGTGTGGTCTCACCTGGTAACAAAGAACCCAGGAAATATTTTCTTTTGGCAGGATACATCAATGACCTAAATAAAATGAGGCTTCTGTTACTGTGGAGAGGATAGTGGACCCTGAGTCTCTAACAGCAGTCTCTGCCTTAGTCTTTCTGTCACGGCTGAGTGCCCAGCTGTCAAAAGCAATGGCTGGGCCGGGGATTTAGCTCAGTGGCATAAGCGCCTGCCTTGCAAGTGCATGGTTGTGAGTTCAATCCCCGGTACCAAAAAAAAAAAAAAAAAAAAAAAAAACAATGGCTGTGAGCCTCCGATATGGTACCCATCATGAAAGGACCAGCCTGCCATCTGGTGGCAGGCTGGTTATACTGGATTCCTTTCACTATGGAGGTTGCATAGATTGGTCTTCACTGGAGTAGACATTTATGCAACTATGGCTTTGCTTCTGTCTGCCATGCTTCTGCCAGCAACATCATAGATGATTTACTGAATGTCCTTTAACAATAGTCCAGAAAACATTGCTTTTGATGTTGTGAGTTTGAGACCAGCCTGAGCTACAAAGTGAGCTCAAGGCCAGTCTGCCTGAACTGCATAGCAAGACCCTGTCTCAAAAAGACAAAACAAAACAACCAGACCAAACCAAAACAACAGTGGTTGCCATGAGGTGAAAATGTGTCCTCCATCACACTCTCCCACCATTTTCTGCCTTGGACCATGAACAGAACCTCTGGAACCATGAGCCATGAGCCCCACTCCTGTGTATGTCAGATATGTTGTCCCAGGAGCAGAAAGCTGACACATTCCTAAAATCTTTGATTCTTCTGAGACTTTGGTCTCTACTAGTTTAGAGGTTTGAGTATCCAAAGAAGGAATGTTTCCAACACAATACACCACAGAGATGTGACTGATTCAGAAGCTAAGACACACATCTGCCTGTTTCAGACTCCTCATATCAGATGAACAGAAAGGAGGGGCTGATAAATTCTGTGTTGGCTGCAGTAATTGATTCTGATTATCAAATACAATGGCTGCTTCTCAGTGAGATGTGAGTGAGAGGGGGTGTTTCCAGATCCCTTGAAGGCCTCTGGGTCCTTCTAATTCCATGGCCACTGGGAAAAGTCAATATAAGATGACAGCAACTGAGTATGTGAAGGACAATCTGGGGCCAAAGGGACAATGAAATAAGACACAAAAGAAAGATATTATAAAAGCCTCCAGACCTGCAGCAGAAATGAGTACTTAGCTATATATTCTCTCTTCCTGATTGTGTCATGCATATATTTTATTGATGTAGCTAATTGTCTCGATTTCATCCTCTACCATTTGCATAGGGGAGTTTATTGGTGCTAAACGTTTCAATTTAGTGTGTCACATAGAACACTAAATTGGGATTATGATTAGGTAAGAGGAGAAATGAAATCATTCAGACTGCCCAGAGCAGGAGCTGAATGCAGTCACTGTTGGGGCTCTGGGCACTCCTCTCAGAGGAGAGAATAAGGGTGTTCTTGTTCAACTGACATACATTTGATTTATATTGGGCAGGAACATTTTGTGGTGGTTTTGTGGATATATAAGAGAAAGTAGGGTAGAAATGGAGGTTGAGTAAATAAGGAGTAGCCTGTGGCAAACACTGCCCACCAAACAAACAAACAAACCCAAAAAACACTGCCCACCAGTCCCACACATCCTGGTTTCCCTTCCTCCTCCTTCTCTTCTTCCTTTTCTTCCTCCTTTTTTTCTCCTCTTCCTCCTTCTTTTGATACTAGGGATTGAACCCAGAGTCTACATCCCCAGCTCCCCCCCCTTTAAATATTGAGACAGGGTCTTGCTAAACTACTGAGACACCCAAACTGGGCTCAAACTTTTGATCCTCCTGTCTCAGGCTTCCAGAGTGCAGGGATTACAGGTAGTGCCACCATGCCCGGCCATCGTGGGTTTTTTGTACCATGGAGGCTTCAGGATGAGAAACGACATTTCCAGGCACTCATGCAGCTGGAATGTCCACTTCACATGGCTTATGCCAAGAAGATGCAGACAATCCAGCAGGAGAAGGTGAATTGAGCACTGGTGGGGGTGTCCATGGAGCTGTTCCGGTGAGAGAAGCACTTCAGTTTTTTGCAACAACTGCAGTGGAGGTCCTTGTGCCAAGCCCCTTCCTGGTTTCTTGGTGCTAAGCAGAGCTTCAGTGCCTTCATGCCTTGGCAGCTTTCCCGTCTGCAACCTGGATGCCGAGAACCCTAAGTGAGCAGCAGTGACAGAAGCTCTATCGCCAGGCCAGTTTGCAGTGGGACTCAGGTTCATGCCTGGAAGCTTCAGCCTTTCCAACAAGTGTGAAACCGATCTCTTCTCTGTGGTCAGCCCTCTCTGTTACTATCTACTGCATGGACTCTTGTCTACAGTGGCACCCTGCACTTTGTTTGTGGTTCTTCCCCATGTCTACGTTAATGAAATTGATATTTTTCTTCTAATCCTTTCATAAATTATAATTCTTTACTTTCTTTAGAGGTTATCCATGATGATTATGATTCATATTCATGTTAATTTCTCCTGTCAATTTCTAAAGTTTATCAACATTTATAATTTTCTTCCCAGCAAAACAGTACCTTAGCATATTATTAGTTCTACTCTCAAGTTAGCTTTCTGTGGTATTTATTCCTAGCTCACGGTTTGTGGGAGGGAGGCAGCCTAAGAAGCCGAAGTCAAGAGTGCATCATTCTTAACATGTGTTTTTAATATCTCTCTCTCTCCCTCCTTCTCTCTCTCTCTCTCCCTTTCTTTTTGATACAAGATCTCACAGTTCAAACTGGTCTTGAACTTATTCTGTAACCCAGACTGGCCTCAAACTCCCATCGATCCTCCTGCCTTAGCCTCCTGAGTGCTGGGATTACAGGCATGTGCCATCACACCCAGCTGCTTTTAACTTTAAAACTGTGTCAAAGAACAATAGGCCTGGAGATTTGGCTCAGTAGCTCACGAATTTTCCTGGTAAATGTGAGGTGGTGAGTTTGATTCCCAGTACCAAAAAACCCCCAACAAAATAAAGAACAATATATCCCTAACTGTATCCCTGGAACATTAACACATAGGCACCATATTGGAATGTTAACACATTGGAGAGCCACTGCTTATTTAATAAGAAATAGTTCACTTGTTTTTCTATGGACCTTGGGATCAAATTGCTACCACACACTTTGTGTATACATTCGTGAATGGAACATATATTTATTGAGTAACTACTGGATGCCAAGCACTGTTGTGTATTCTTAGTTGTGTCATTAAACAGAAGCAGACAAAGATTTCATGGAGGATACTTTAGCAGGGGAAAAACATAATACAAAGGATCATAGTAAATGTGTATATTATATAGTATGTGAGATGATAAGTTTTATGGGGAAAAGGGCAAGCAGTGGAGCAGGGTTGAGCGACAGTTGCAACCTGGGGAGAGAGGCAAGGAGCGTGGTATACTCTAGGGAAGTGTTCCTGCCCAAGGGAAGAGCCACAGCAATGGCTCTGAAGCCAGGAGCAAGCCTGGCACATTGTAATTCATTTTAAATAGGTCATTGATAAACACCTCTCTTTTTTCCCCCTTGAATCGAGGCCCTCAAACTTCTGATGAGAAGTTATACACATAAGCCCATATTATAGCATATATTGTTTGCCATACTTAAACACATATCCAGCAAGCATTGGCTGTTACATTTTAAAATGTGTGCCGAGCACCAATGAGCTAGATGTTATCTACCAGCACTTGACATTCATTCTGACCTGCTCTTAACTGTAGAGGCTAAGGAACTAAAACTACCTTTTCTGGGCTCCCTTATAGCTAGAGTCTAAATGAGATGTGTTTCCTGCCAATGGGACCATTCACAGGGGACCTGTTAGCTCCCTGTGACATCAGTTGTTGGGAAGCAAGCTAGACTTATATGATGGTATAGCTGGATTACCTGTTCCTGAGTCTACCAGCTTCATAAAGTAGGGTGTATTCTTGTCCTTGGCTCCTCCTTTCTCCTTCTGCTTCTTGGCTGCCATGAGCTGAGCAGGTTTCTTCTGCCAGACCCTCTCCTGTGCCTTGTGCCTTCCAGCTGACCATGCATGAACTGAGTTCTTTGAAAATGTGAGCCAAAATAAACCTTTCTTCCTTTAAATTGTGGGTGTCAGATATTTTGTCCCAGTGAAGGGATGTGACTAATAAAAATGGGTAAACAGGGGAATTTGGAATAGGATAGGTGGGAGAATGTGAGAAAAGAACAGACCATGGCTTTGGGGGATCTTTACATAATTCTCTAACTGCCCTGGCTTTTATTTTCTGCCTGCAATGGTTGTAAGCACTTTAGTCTTCAAGTCCTGTGCTAGACCATCCCTTCCAAGTAAAATCTAATCAAGTAGCATATGAGGATCACCTCTCTATGCAGTCTTCAAAGCCCAGATGCTTTTCATTTGGTGGGTGCAACCTTTTCTAGATCTTTAGGATACTCTTTGTTCAGTTGACAGATGGAGAGAAAACAGGGTTTGATGGGGTTGTGAAAGGTAGACATGAAGGGGCAGGTGTGTGTTTATGGCTTAGGTGTCAAAGAGACCCATATCCTATAGACTATAACTGGATCACGTGGCCATGCCTAGCTGCAAGAGAGGCTGGGAAATGTGTTGTGTGGCTCTAGAAAAGGTGATGAACATTAAGCCAGCCTCTGACACGACTGCCATTTGTAGCCCATTTCTAGCATGATGATTTGAGAACCTCAGAATTTCCTGTCTCACAGGATGGGGGAGAGGAGAAGCACCCACTTTCCTTGAACTGCTCTACTTTTACTGTTTTCTCTCAGCATGTGTCACCTCCTCACATCACTGACTTGATTACTAAACTCCGCGGTTAGTGTTGGTTTCTCCCCATCAGGGCACGGCTCTGAGAGGGCCAAGATCTTTGTGTGTTTTGGTCACCATTGTGTCCTCAGCACCATCAGGATGGGGCTGGCGTGCAGGAGGAGGCACCATTGGCTTTGATCAAAAGAAAGCGAGGGAGAAAGAAAAGCGTGAGGAACCACCAGTCTCCCACCTCCTTTCTTTGCACCACTGCTTATCTGAATCCTTGCAGATGGACATCTGTGCCCTTGTTTCAACAACCTGTCAAACATAGTGGGTTTCTATGGAGCTTTAGGTGTGCAGAGATGTGCTTCACCCAAGGACCTCAAGAAGGCATCTTGGAAACTGGCCCTAACGTGACATTCAGACAAATATCCTGAGAATAAAGAAAAAACAGAGTGAAAATTCAAACAAGTAGCTGAGCTATATGATGTATTATCAGATGCTAAAAAATGAGACACCTCAGACAAATACGGCAAAGAAGGATTCAGTGGTGGAGGAGGAGAAGGTCATTTCAACAGTCCGTGTGAGTTTGACTCCATTCCAGAACCCAGATGATGTCTTCAGGGAGTTTATAGGGGAAGGGGCCTGTTTTTACTTGATTTCTTCAAAGACCCATTTGAAGACCTGCTTGGAGAACTGACAAGGTCCCTGACGAAGCAGAAGCTGGGGTACGGGCTCCTTTTCTCTATCTGCAGTGAATTCCATCTTACGAGGTGGATTTGCATTGATACAGGATTTACTTCATTCAGGCTTCTCTGCCACCAGTGCCTTGTTTCATTCTTGTCTACATCATTTGGCAGCAGTAGAATGGGCAACTTCAAAACTATGTCAATTCTACTAAAATCATTAACAGTAGAAAAATCACCATAAAGAGAATGGTCGAGATGGTCAAGAAAAAGTGGATGTTGAAGAAGATGGATCGTTAAAGTCCTTAACGGTAAATACTATTTTTTTTTTGGTACCAGGGATTGAACTCACAACCTCATGCTTGTCAGACAGGTGCTTATGCCACTGAGCTAAATCCCCAGCCCCTTCATGATAAATATTAAGAAGCAGTTGCTATAATTGGATAGCAAAGTAATTGAATGCACACGTTTAACAGAAATGTTAGACTAAACAAGCACTATTTGAGGATTAACAGGAGCATTTTTTAAAAATTTCAAACAAACAATTTTCAGTATAACTTGCTTTACTTTTGTATTCAACATGATTCAAGGTGACACTTGTCCCTTGGGTTGTGCTGGGACAAGACTGTCCTCTAAGGCCAGCTTGGATCTGCTTTCCCTCGCACTGAAATATGAGCTAAGTAGTGTCCACCTGCTGTGACGCTAACCCTGCTGGGATGCGCCCTCCACAGAAATGATCTCTGTTTTCTCAGCATTTAGTAATGAAAAATACTCATTTGTTCATGGTAATATACTTCTGGTTTGATATAAGTTTAAGATGTTTTCTAGATATGCGTGGATGCTGGCAACCTAGTAAAGTTTAACCATTGCTTAAATATCTAATGTTAAACTTAGGTTTATAAAAGTTGGTAAACTGGGTCTTTGTTATTTGCTTTAATAAAAAGAGAAAGTTAAGTGTGGATGTGTTTGGTGCATTCTTTCCTGAGTGGAGTCTGAAAGAAGGAAGTAAAGAAAGAAAGAAAGAAGAAAGAAGACATGGATAAAAAAATACGACATTTATACACAATGGAGGTCTATGCTGCCAATAAAGAAAGATAAACTTAAGGAATTTATAGGTAAATGGATGAAACTTGAGACCATAATGCTAAGTGAAATAAACCTGATGCACAACCAGTATTACATGATTTCTCTAAGAAACAGATAGAGATTCAGGTAGTTTCCCAAATTACCTATCCTGTTGTTTCAAAAATATTTTAATATACATGATAACTTTTTTATTTATACTATTAGTCTCTCTTAGCTCATTGAAAAGAAAATTTTGTGCTAATATCTGTTTGTTTCTTCTTTGCGAGATTATTTTTTGTTGATGTTTTGTACTCTAAAGATAATGTTATACAGTGTGTTAATGATTGTTATTCTTTTATTATTTTGTGCTGGAATTTTGTTTGTTTCAGAAAAATTTTTGAAAACAGAAAAGGATAAAAGAAAGTGAGAGCCAGAGGGAAGGTGTGACCCCCTGGCCCAAGCCCCAGAGCACATAGACTGAAGAGTTGGAGAGGAGTCTGCATCTCCTTTGTCCTCTGAGCCAGTCACAGAGGGCCACAGTTCCAGCTGGCAATGGAGAGGACAATGCACAGGGCAGAGGGACAATGCCATGCCCAGGTCTGCTCGGTGGGGGTGGGGGTGGGGCTTCCCCCAGAGTGCCAGCCCTTCAGGTCTGGGCCTGACTCTGTCTGGTTGAGAGGCTGCCTCTGGACAGGAGGTAGTCATACTCCTGTCTCTTCTCACCTGTGCGATCCTCATCTATATGACAGCCAGTGGTTTTTTTTTTTTCTTCCCCGTCCTTATTTCCCTTCAGGGCCTGCTAATTTTAAGATCTACAGTACAGAAGGAAGCCTGACTCCTCTTTTCCAATTCTGGGGGACAAACATGATGATCCAGCAGCTGCTGCAGACTTTGCCAGGCTTAGCGCCATCAGCTTCTGCAGGGCCTCGTTTTTGAGAGGAGGAGACAAAAGTCCAGAGAAGTGGAGGCACTTGGCCAAATGGATTTGCAACCAAGAGCTGAGAGGCAGTGAGCCACGCCACTCTCACAGGAGAAGGTTCCAGGCCCCTCTCCCTTCCCAAGCTCCTCCTTAAGGGAGACAGCCCTGATATAGTATAGACACCTCTTGGGGTGGAGGAAGACTCGAGACCAGCAGTCAGGAGCTGTGGGCTCTGTTGATTCAGTGCTCTGCTAAGCACCTAGTATGTGCCATCCACTGCCCACAACAAGCAAGGTATCCACTTCATGGAGTTTTTGTTCTCCTGGGGAAACTGCTGATGAATCAGTAAACACATATGTGACCTATGCTTTTTCAGACAATGATGTGCTGGGACAACAACCAGCAAATAATGGGACGGACAACGACTAGACAGGTCACTACTAGCTTGAGTTAAGGAACAGTGAAAACAAGGAAGGCTTTCCCGAAGAGTGATATTTGACCTGAGAGGCAACCATGCAAAAATATGAGGGAAGTGAGGTCCTGGCAAGTGCAAAGGCCCTGAGGTGTATAAATGAGGTTGAAATATTTGGAGACACACAATTGGCAAGGGCAGTAGGCATAATATAAAAAGAGATATCTCTTTTTCCATGAATAAGATCTCATTATATACCATCTCCTTATCAACGTCTAAATCTTGGACATTGAAGAGTTTAAAATAAGTCTATCTGAACTTCTTTTATATTTTTATTTTAGTAGTTTTTGTACAGGGCACAAGCCATCCATGCAGAAGTCAGAGAACCTAAATTCTGGTCCCAGCTTTTGCAGTGGCAAACTATGTGTCTTTGGACAAATCCCCTTTTCCTTTTCAGTCTTTTTTTTATTTTCTTTTTTTCTTTTGAAGAGAATAAGACCAAACAAAATAAAACAGAATAGAGCTAATCAAAACAAAACAATGAATGTGATATAGGACTACAAAACAAGGTAACAGGAAATCAACAATGGCTAGGATAATGTTTCTTGTTACCTTCAAAGTAGCTGTCCAGACCATCAGACATTGTTGACTAAAATCAAACAATACAAAGCAGAATAAAATCAATAAAAAAAACCCCAAAAAACAATGAGAGTAATATAGAGCAGCAAAACAAGATAATAGGAAATCAACAATGGTTACCATAATATATCATGTCTTTGAAATAGCTGCCCCTACCTTCAGATATAACAAAATCAAGCAAAACAAAAACAGAATAAAACCAAACAACACAGAACAATGAAAAAAGTACAGGGCATCAAAGCAAAATAATAGGAAAGTAACAATGGCTACTACTTTCCCTTTTTAGACATTTCCTCCCCTTTCACTTTCACAATATCTATTGTATATTTTGGATCCCACTAACTCCTTCAGTTTTTATACTAGGGAGACAATACGATGTTCACCCGTGTGAGTCTGAACCATCTCATCCATGAACATGATCACAAGTGGCATCCATTTACCTGCAAGAGCCTCGTGATTATCCTTCCTTGTAGCTGAGTAGCTTTCCATTGTGAAAAATGTTGTATCTTTCTTATCCACTCTGTGGTTGATGGGAAGCTACCCTTGCTTTTTGCTGATTTCCTGTTGTGTGGAGCATTGTTTTCTCTCCTTTGACTTTCGGTTTATGAATTTCCTTTCAAATTAAATGTTTTTGTATACTGCGTATTGATGGATCTTGTTTCTTGATCTGCTCGGCTGTGTTTCTTTTTATTGGTGAATTGTGGCCATTTACATTAATGGTTAGGCCTACTTGCACTGGCTGGCCTCTGCCTTGTTATTTTCCTGCCATTGGCTCCCTACTTTTCCCTTCCTTTCAGTGACTGGACCCACTCAGTGATCTCCCTCTGCCATACCTGAAGGAATTCATGATCACCAAGCCACCCCTACAAAGAATACTAAAGAGAGCGATAAAAACATTCTAGAGAGCAATAAAAACTCCCTTTTTCATTTACAATCTGAGAATCAAGCCACTCATGCTAAGGGCCCTTCTGGCTGAGAGATGTGGCACCAGGAATTCATCCTTATCCTATTAATTTTCAGCCCATACACTGATAGGTTTTGCTTGTGCTTTCTCCTTCTTGCAGCAAGTGTGGTTCGGTGACCTGAACACAACAGACATTTTTTAGACACTTGAAAACAAACAGAAACAACCTGGGCATATGTTAAAGAAAACAGTTTAATACACCATACAGTTATTTAAGGAATGAATTTAACTTCCGTCCAATGAGCTGGAGAGATACGCGTGATGTAAGTGAGAACACAGGTAGCAGTTGCGAAAGAATGTGATAGAGAATGATTCTGTTTTTGTGAAAATCAGGAAGAAGAGCACTAATATGTGTATATGTACTCATGGGCTATTTGTGTTTGCAAGAAAAGTGTGTGTGTGGGGGGACACATCCCCGCTAGGTGATGTTAGTTACCTAGGTCTGCACGTATGCCAAGGGGCTGGGCCTGGGGCAGTGGAGAGCAGCTGGGGGGAGGGGAATCATTCTTTCTTATGCAATTGCTGTTTCACTGATTCCAAAAGTGAAGGAGGAGTTGCATCCATCTCTAAGGAGTCTAATCTAGGGAAGCCTCATTGCTGATATCTATGTCCTGCTAACAGCATAAGCTGTGCTCTGGATACTACTGAACCCCAAGTCAGTTATTCCTGTGTGTGTTGCCCCCACAAAGGCTAAGAGACTCTCCCTTGCACTCTGATTATTAAAGGGTTTTTGGCACAAAGTTGATGTGAGGCAGGATCTCTGAGTCTGCGGTGCTTTGGGGACCCAGTGAGGTATAGAAACGAGCAAGCCAAGCACCGTTTGATCTGATAGGAATGTCCCTCTCCCTCCCCGCTTCCCTGCTGTCTCAGAGGCTGATGAAAATTCTCATTCTTTGTCCCTGTGGGATGCCAGATCACAGGCGTGCTCAAGGCAGGAGAAGCGGTGCCAGGCTCCTCCTCCCCGTTCCTGTATCCGGGCTTCAGGCCCTTCTGAGGCCTCCTCTGACTGCAGAGCCCATCTTACGGAGCCTCCATGGGCCACTTCCTTGTCGTTCGTTCTCCCCTCCAGAAAATTCCCAGAAATGGCTACATTTGATTTTCCACAACCCCAGTTTGCTCATTTTCCTGCAGAGGGCTCTGTCCTTCAGACTTAGGGGGTCTCCCTCCAGCCTTCTTATCTTGAGGCCAATAAGAAAGCATCCTATCCTACCACCTCTGATGGGACTTGGTACTCCATGTTTTTCAAAGCCCTTTGATCACCCATCTCATTTAAATGTCCTGTTATAGGCAGCTAAGTTAGATTAAAAAATTAATATATAGTCAGAGAAGAACTGGGCTCTCAAATCAGTGAAAAATAAAGACATCAGAATTGTGGCTGGAGTTGCATCTGAAGAAGACCAGGCCTCAAGATAAAGATGCAATGGCCAGACCCGACATGCCTCCCTAAGGCATAATTTGAGGTTATCTTGTAATTAGCGCTACCTGGTCTAGTAAGTCCAAATACGTATTACTTGCCCAGCAGGGTGTCCAGAGCATCTGGACCCCTCCCTTCCCCAAAATGCCTTTGTTCCGTTCCATGTACTCCTGCTATGTGACTTGTTTTCCTATTGGACGAATATTAGCTAAGTAGATCTCCTTGTAATCCTATGGGTTGACTGTAGTTTGACCCATGTTGCACCCACTGTGACTTTGCTGTATAACCTACCCCTGATGAAGGGCGTTGGTGGCAACCCACTCAGGACACTCTTGTCTCTCAGGAGCTATCTCTCAATAAACCTTTCCTGCTCTTAACCTCCATTGTTCTTTGGAATTCATTCTTCGACTTCGGGGGACACAAATTTGGCACATCTGACATCTAGCAGGTTAGGAGCTCTATTTCCTCTGTTTCACTGTCATTCAGGTAATCCTTGAGGCTAGGATGGCTGGGGTAAGGAGAACACAGAGAAATGGAGTAGTTGAGTGGCCCACATCCTGGAATGAATAAACATAGTCTCAGGCATTGGACTATAAGATCGGCCTGTTTAATTAACATGCATTGTCAGAAGGGGTCCTCTCCCTTGCAGGTTCCTGAGACTGGCTAAGTAAGTGCTATGGTTTGAGTCTGGATGTCCCCCCAAAACTTCATGCAGTCAGGGAGGTTGGTTTCTAGAGTTTGTGAATGAATCCTGGTCCAATGCTGGAATTAAGTGTTTGAGTGCCACACCCAAGTGGATGTGGCCTACATGCAATATAAGGGACAGAAAGAATCTTCTATCCATGCTCTTCCCCTTTTTTCTTGTTGCTTATGTTGCTGTCTACTGCCATGAACTGTTGTCTTCTGCCATGTGCCACTCTGCCTTGGAATCAGCTGATTATGGACTGAAACCTCCACAAACTGTGAGCTCAATAAACCTTTCCTTTCTTCATTTTGGGCATCAATTATTTTGTCTCAGCAATGAGAGAAAAGTAAACAACACAGTAAGTCAGAGGAATATCTTGGGAGGTTACTTTCCAGGTGCAGCCAAGTGGATTAGGGTGGACTCATGATCTAGCAACTTCCCAGAAGTCATGCTATAACCTCTGGGTGACTGCCAACAAGCCTCATGTCCTGGCACCTGCATGAAGGCAAAGGCTCTGAGTGGACTGAAATGAAGAGATGTTTTTTTTTTATGGTCAGAGCCAGATACTGACCATAGACCAAAGGCACAGAGAGATAGGTGCCATGAGCCAGAAAGAAACAGAAAGAGACTTCAGAGACAGTGTCAGGTCCTCAGGCCTTAACTTCTCATAAGGAGAGAGAAAGGGCCTGTGACTTCCAGATCCTATGAGCTGTCTGGATGTCTTACAGTCAGGTGTACAACAGATCCTACAATCTTTCAGCATGATTCCTTTTCCAGACCTGGAATCTGATGAGGACAGCAGTGGTGGGGCCTGTGCTCCCCAAAACATAAGGGACAGAATTCCAACTCAGACAGTTGAAGCAAAAGTCATAAATTATTGCCTCAAGAAATTGAAAGCTCTAGGCCTGGGAAGGCACTAGGACTCCTGGGTCTGAGTGGTGAATGGGTGGATTCAGTAAACTAAGTGCTGCAATAAACAATCTCAAAATTGTTACCAAAGGCAGTTGTACAATTGAATTATATCAACTTACTTGCTACTGTAACAGCTGCCACTGGATTCAGTTTGTCACTTGCCACTCACTGATGTAGTTTTGATGTGCATCTGCAAGCCATTGATTTATTATGGTGTCTGTAGTGAAACCTCTCTGATAATAGTCATCTGTATTTGCAGCTACTCCCCAGTGCTAGAATCACTGCCTCAGTTCCAGCTCAGATCCTTAGACATTAGATGCTCATAAGGAGCCCACAGCTTAGGTCCCTTGAATGCAAAGTTCACAGTAGGGTTTGTGGCTCCTCTGAGAATCTAAAGCCACAGCTGATCTGAAGGAGGCAGTGCTCAGGCAATAATGTGATTGATGAGAAGCAGCTGTAAATACAAAAGAAGCTTTGCTTGCTTGTCCACTCCTTATCTCCTGCTGTACAACCTGGTTCATAACAAGTTGGGTACTCCTGCCCAAGGACGTATTCCCTGTGACCTATTTTGCCCAGCTGGGCTGCACCTCCTAATAACCACTCAGTTATGAATTCATCAATAGATTAACCCATTATGGGTTAGGGTCATCATGATTTAATCACCTCTCCATAGCTACCTCTGAAATTCCTGCATTCAGGCTAAAGCCCTTGATACATGAATCTCTGGGGGACAATTCATATGTAAACCTTAACACACTGTAGTAAAACAACAGTCATGTATTTTATGACCTAGGCCTGAGAGTGGCACACAATTCTATTGGCCAGAATGCAAACACATGACCACATCTTAGCAGAGGGGAGACTGGAAATGGACTTGAGGAGTGGTTCTGGGAGGCAGAGGAAGCAGTTTTTACTACTAAAGAGAATGGATGATGCAGAGCAGCCAAAAACAAGACCTATGCTTCTTAGTTCAGCCCAATTCAATAGGTTTTCTTCTCAGGGTTCCTAGAGTGCAGCAGAGTTGGCCTAAGCTTCCCACTTGAGGCCTCCTTTATTATGGCTGGGACTCCAGAGTCCTCTTGGATCCTTGCCCTGAAACCTCCTGACTCTGAAGTTGTGAGCTTGTCTGCTGCTGGGGACCACAGATGATAAACTGAGTCTAAGGAATGTCCGAGGCAGTTCTTGTCCTGCGCTTGAGCCAGTTCTTGGAACTCAGTAAGGCTGCTCTTTTATGGTCACAGTTGAAAGCCCTAGGGCTAATGACCGCTGTGGGCGCCCACAGGGCAAGCAAGATAAGACTTGTGGAAGACACCTGGGGAAACTACCATTTCCTTATCACCCCTCCATCCTTGTCCTTGCAAGAATGCTTTGTTCTTCTTCCTAGCCCACTGAAGTCGCCATTACTGTTCCTGAAAACACTCACCACCCTTTACCCATTGTCCTTGATTCAGATATAATGAGTAAATACTAAGGTTCCAGGAGACTCATGGCCTTTTGTTCCCAAAAAACAGCCTCGGACACCCTCAGACTCTGTATGATTCGTGGTCCCCAAGGGTCTGCCTTTAAAGCCTACGTTTGACATCTGTGTGTTAAATAGACAGTGACTATCCAGATGGTCCTCCCACCACTCACCCCGAGTGCAGTCCCGCCCAGTCTGGAGAGTGGTCTGGCATCTCCAGGAGCTGCTGTACATTTGGAGAGTCATAGCTCTGTGCTATGGGACTGACCCAGAATGAGAGGGCCCAGTCCTGCAGCCCAGGAACTGCAAACAGAGCCTGGGAACTGAAGCTTCACTTTCCTCTACTGGCCTCATCTCCTGGCTGCTGATCTCACCCCCAACAGTCAGCGTCTGAGTGGGGCGCCTGAGGACAGCTCTCCTTCAGCACCTCCAGGCAGAAGCTTGGCAGAGGAAGCACTTCTCCACCCACTTGGTGTCCTGGTCCATGATGGCTCTTCCATCTGGCTCTTTCATTCATGCATTCATTCAATAAATTATCACCGAACACTGACTCTCTGCCCTACTGTGGCCTAGGTACTGAAGGCAGCAGGAAATGAAGGTGGGTCGGCGGGAAAGACAAGACACAGACATAAAAAGAGGTAGAACAGGATGAGGGCCATGGGAAAACCACAGATCCAGTCCTATGTGAGTTTGATGTGAGGGGAGAGAACACCTCCAGGTTTGGCAGGAGTGGAGGAGGGGTCTGCTTTAAGGAAAGTTTGGGGAGGGTGGAGCTAGGCTTTGGAAGGGTGGGACTGAAAGTGTGTAGTCAAAGGGAAGGACATTCCAGGTAGTGGGAACAGCATGAGCAGAGGCCTAGAGGCTGGAATGCAGGATGATCGATGTCTCAGCCAGAAGGAAGCGGTTCCACCCAGCAGGGAGGCCGTGCAGGAGATGAACAGCAGAACCAGGGAGGTTGCTCAGTGGGCCGATGACTCTGCACTGCATGTCAGTCACAGTCCAGCCCTATGGAGTGGGATTCGGAGAGATGGCGATAGGTCCAGATGTCCCAGAAGAGCCCTGATCCCTGAGGTTCAGGCCTCATGGAGTACGCACTTCCCCCACCCTCTACTCCTGTGCTTTAATAAGCTCTTAAGTGCTCCAAAAATACATCTCGGGCCAAGTCAGTCGACAGACTTCAGAGCCTCAAGGCTGGAAGGGAGTTTCGAGAGCATCACATCTCATGGTTTAAAAAAAGACTCACAGAATCCCCAGACAGAAAACACACACTGCTCTAGTTAAAGCGACATGTAGGAGCCTCCCCATTTGATCTACCCAGTGCTCCCTGCAGCAGCTCCTGGGATACTCCTGGGAAATGTGAGACTCAAGAATTGTGATTTAGTCCATGGATATAGCTCAGCGGCACAGCACCTGCCTGGCAAGTGCAAGATTCTGAGTTTAATTCCCAATACCTAAAAAAAAAGAATTGTGATTTAAAAACAACCGATCTAAAAAAAAAAAAAAAAAAAAGAAAAGTAAAAAAACCCAACTGATGCAGCTGGCTGTGGTGGCACACTCCTGTAATCCCAGCGCTTGGGAGACTGAGGCAGGACAATTGTTGCAAGTTTGAGGTTAGCCTGGGCTACAAAGTGAGTTTAAGGCAACCTTATCTACATAGTGAAAGCCTGTCTCAAAGACAAAAAAATAAAAAAATTAAAAATAAATAAATAAATAAATAAAATAAGTAAAAAAAAAAAGATGATCCAGTCCACTCCTAATTTCATGCTACAGATGAGGAATCTGAAGTCAGTAGAAGAGGCATTAGGCCACCTGACTCCTGGTTCAGGGCTTTTTGTCTACCTTGTGCCTAAGATCAGGAGAGGACACTGGAAGACGTGCATGGATGAAGTGGGCATGGCCTCTCCAGGGCTGTGCCGCCTGGGATCTGGGGGCTGACACAGCCTCAAACACCTGACTCTGTGGCCTGATGGCATCTGGGGCTGTGCTGGCTCATTATGGCTTATCTGGCTCCCAGTCAGCTAGAGGAGGGATGTAGGGCCAGGTGCTCCTTCTACCAATGCATATCACAAATGGAGATATGGCCAGTGAAACAATTTACAGGCCTCTTAATCCCAGGTCTAGGGAGCAAGGCTTGCGTGAAAGGAGGAGGAAGCTGTGAGTGCATGTGTGTGTGTGTGTTGGCAGGCTGCCAGGGAAAAAAAGTGAAGGGCAGGGGCTGGGAGCAGGCCTGTGAATTATTACCCAGTAATTGTTCCTTTAACAATGTGCAACTCACTTGAGGAAGAGCCATAGGAAACGACCTACAGGACCCACAGCACCTAGTCCAGTGCCAACTGCAAGGCAGGTGTAAGGCAGGTGTAAGGCAAGTGTAAGGAAGGTGTCATGTCAATACTTGTACATGCATCTGGCAAGGAGGGTGTGCTGTGACCTTCTTTCTGGGTTTGTCTGAGCCAACACCAGAGGCTCTTTGCAGCCCAACGTTCTCTTCTATGGGAGACTGACATCTCATTTCCTTTCCTCTTGCAAGTGGGAAAAACACCAACAAAAGCCTTGGCAAGGTATGAGAGGACAGCAATGAACATGTAGGGCATCCTTGCCAGGTGGAGCCTTGTCACCCCTGATGTGTGGAATCAGCCCCAGCTTTTTCTCTCAAATTCTCCCGACCCTACATGGGCTCTACCACGTGAGATGGCCCTAGCACCTCTGTTCTGACAGTTCCGAGAAACAGAATCATTCTGATTGCTGGCGTTGGCACTCATGTAGGCTCTGGATAACTCTGGGATCAGTGCCCAGTTCAGTACAGAACAAAGAAGGTATCTGTACTCCCGACTCACTCTTGCCACAAGGGGCCAGACAGATTTCTCCAGCCCTTTGGAAGAAAACTGGGCTGCTCTTCCTTCTCCTTGATAGCCTGCTTCCTCTCATCTGGAGGGAGACATACACAATCTATACCATGTGCAGTGACATAAACATGAAACCTTGCAAAAACTCAGGGCTCAAAAGGCACCCCTGGTTCAGTCAGTACTCGCTCCCTGCCCAATGTCCCAGATATACTTGCATCTGAGCACCCGTTGTGCAGACATTGTGGGAGGCTGAGACAGACAAAAGATGCTCCACAGGGGCTTGGAATATGTGGTTTTCAGACAAGGCATATGCTACTGTTTCCTCCCCTGACAGTCTAGGAACAGCTTCCCAGCAGCCACCACCACCTCAAGCTTGGGAGTTGACTCCAGCTGCTAAAAGGAGTTACTTCTGTCCTTTGGGGTTCTGATAACCTCACCCCCCACCCCACAGAAGGCCTGGTATCAAATGCAACACAAGGGTGGTGACAGGGCTGAAAAAGCAGATCCATTTTATTTACAATGATCAGTTGGTGACATGTAGATCTTTGGATTTTTGGTGACCTTGTGGAGACTCCTGGGCAGAAGCCCACTCCCTCTGTAGGGGGAACACACCCTCCTCCCTCACCTTGCCATGTGAATCCAGCTGCTGTCAAGCTGCATCTCTGCTTGGGTAATCTGTGTCTCCACACATCTGCTCAAGGTTCCCTTACCGCCTCTCGAGGCTCATCTTGGTGCTGTTTGTGGGACACCTTGAGTGGTTCACACTTATCTGTCTGCAGGGAAGGGGTGATGAGGAATCTTGTGGGAGTGCAAGGCCCTGGCTGGTGCAGTGCTGTCAGAGCTGTTACCAGCCCAACCTATCCTCTGAACATCAGTAGGCCCATCCTAGTCTTCTCCAGAGGCAGAACAGTGAAGTTCCAGGAGTCCTCCAACAGGTAGAGAGGCTGAGCAGAGTCCAGGATTCCTCTCTCTGTTTATGACCCCAGACTCAGCATCCATCAGGGACCTGGCATCAATTCTCCCCAGCCACTGGATTCTGCTCCTACAAGAAGGCCTCTCCCTTTGGTTCTTATCACAAGAAGACTAGAGGGAACCAAGGGCAGGGCCACCGCCTCTGCCCTGACCAGGGCTTAAACCCACCTTCTGAATTTCTAGAAACTTCTCCCTGGTTCTCCTGAGAGGATGTTTTGGGAAAAGCGGGGAAGTGGGTGGACAGAAAGACTTGGTGCAAAGCACGGGGACACTTCCACAATGGACAGCCTGGAAAACTCCGGGCATGGACGAAGGGAGGTACCCCCAACCCTAATAATCAAGGGATGCCAGGTGTCACTCTGAGCCAGGACTAGGGACAAGGCGATCACAACTGAGACCACGAGGGAGGCGGGGTCAGGGGCCAGGGGAGCCGCTGTGGCAGCCACACTCGAGGCTGTGAGTTCAGCGGGCCTGGCCTGCGCGCTCCCGGGGGCCGCCCTTCCAGCGGTGGGACTGCGCGGGAGGCGGTGGTGGCGCCGCCGGGGCGCCCCGCAGGCTGCACGTCCTCAGCTCCCGCGCCAGGCTCAGCACCTCGGCCCGCTCGCAAGGAGGGGCTCCTTCCTCGCGCTGCTCCGCGTTTTCCTCCTCCTCCTCCTCCTCCTCCTCCTCCTCCTCGTCCTCGTCCTCCTCTTGGATGCTGCTGAGGCGAGGCGCTCCGCGGCCGCGCTCCGTCGGCGGCGGCCGGTAGGCACATTTGGCGTTGAGCAGGCGGCGCAGCGGGGCGCGGGGCACCGAGGCGGCTGCGCCCCCGGCGCGGAGGTGCTGTTGGCGCACGTGGCGCGCGTCGCTCTGGCGCTGCAGCCGCTTGAAGTCGCTGAAGGCCGCCAGCGCGGTCTGGCGGAGCAGGCGGGCCAGGGCGCGCGCCTTGTGCGCCCGCGCCAGCAGCACGGCGTGGCAGCGCAGCACCACGGCCTTATGGCGAGCCTGGTGGCGGTAGACCCAGGCGAAGACGCGCGGGTGGCGCCCGTCAGCCGCGCAGTAGGTGATGCGCGGCAGCAGGTAGGAGTGCGCCGGCCTGCGGCCCCCCGAGCCCCCCGCGGCGCCGCGCTCGCTCGGCTGCATGCGGATGCCGTGCGGCCCCAGCGTCAGCTTCATCTTGGTGCCCCCGCCCGGCCCACAGCGCGCCCAGATCTTGCCCACCGCGTCGTCGGTGCAGCCGTCGCCCTTGGCGTGCAGGGTGACGGCGTTGCCCAGGTACCAAACGGTGTAGGTCCGATCCTCCTTGTTCAGCTCCACTTTCTGGCGCCGGCTGCGGAACACGCGGCCCAGGCGCTCCAGCGGCCAGTCGGGCAGCAGGTCCGGGCAGGAGCGCAGGAAGCTGGAGAGCAGCGACGTGTAGGCGAGCCTCGGGCTCAGGCTTTTCGCCTTGCACTTGGCCTCATCCTCCACCAGCACGAATTTATTCCGTCTCCAGGGCAGCATCGCTGCGTCCAAAGGGCCAGGGGCGCCGGGCACTCGCAGGCGTCCTGTCCGGCGGCTGGGGGAGGGGAAGGTGTGCAGAAGCCCTCCACCCCGGAGTGGCGAGAAGCTGGGCGGCGCCGGCGACAGACGGTGCCCGAGATGCCCAGTGCCGGGCGGGGCTAGCTTCGCAGATGCCGGGTGCCCAGCCGGGCTGGCCGCCGAGATGCTCGGGCGGCCAGGAATAGCTTCCCCCGGGAGTTGTTCCAGCCGTCTGGGAAGCAGGGAAGGGCAGGGCTGGGGTGGCAGGCACGCCCCCCACAAATGGGGGGATTCTCGCGGTCCCCGCTGCCCAAATAGCGGAGGCAGAGAGGTCGCCGGAGCCGGGGCTGGCGGCTGCTCGATAGGGTAGACCAAGAGCGCGGCTGCGGTGGGGACTCCTTCAGGCGTCGCGGCTCCACCTCCCAGGACTGCCTACATCACCGGGCGGGACCGCTAGTTCTCTTGTCCCCTCCCTCGCTCCCCCCCCTTTCCCGCCCCGCGCAGGCTCGCGCCGCCCTAAGACCCAGCCCTGGCTCGGTGGAAGAGGTTTAATCATTATTATTGGAGGGGAGAGGGGCGGAGGGACAGGCGGTTAGGAGAGGAGTCGCCTGAAATATTCCGGAGGGCTTTGCCAGTGCGGATTTCTCACTAGTTGGCTTGGATTTCCCCTTGGCACATTCAGGGACCACCCCCCTTTCTAGAATTCCTGCTACCCCTCACCAACAGCAGGTCCCTACTCCCATTTCTGAGGGTAGGATTAGGGTGGGTTCTTAATAGGGCCAGCCTGGCGCGCTTTGCATCCTGTCTGAACAGCATAAAGCCAGCTGAGGTGGCCGAGCAGTGCAGTGGAAAAGTACTGTGACTTGTTGAAGCTTTCTCCAGGTTCTGCCAAGGTCGTGGGCCAGGCCCTGCGCCTGAGCAGGGAGGCCTGCCATTGCTCCAGGGGCCGGTCACCTGGAGGGAAGCAGAGAGGGCCCTCTTCGAGGAGGGGGCTTCCAGAGCAGTGCTGCTGTGTGTGGGACTTGCAGATGAACCAGGCCTTCTGGCCAAAGTACAGCCTCTGGGCTCTCTGAAGATTAAATTATTTGTGAACTGCTTGTTTCCAGGTGGTTAGCACTGGTTATCTCACTTAATTCTCATGACAGCCCGGGCTCAGTCAAAGGATTGGCCCAAGGTCACAAAACTGGTAGCAGGTAGATTTGGATCTAGAGCCCCACAAGGACCTGTGTGAGGGTGAGACTGCCCCCACTGGTCTAGGAGCTGGTGGTCTGCCTCTGCTGCCTATGGATGGGGCTTTTGCCAGCCTCTGGGGCTCTGAGGGAAAGTGACAGGCCTTTTGGAGGGGTTCTATTGTACTAAAGGACGGTTATCTCTGGGTGTAGGGACACATTTTTTTTTTTTTCCCTTACAGAGTTTGTTAAATCACCACTCCCTAACTGTCTCTTCCCCTGATAGTCCTAGAACACTTTCCCAGCAGCCACCACCACCACCACCTCAAATCTGGAGTTGATTCCAGCTGCTAAAAGGGGTTACTTCTGCCCTTCCGGGTTCTGATAGTCTCACCTCCCACCACCACCTAGCGGCCTGGCATCGAACTCAGCACAGGGGTGGTGACAGGGCTGAAAAAGCAGATCCATTTTATTTACTATGATCAATCCAGGTCTGGGTAGGGGCTGAGTTCTGAGCTAAGCCAAACCCTGTATAGTCCGAGTAGGGGGCAGTGACAAAATGGCTGCTTCTTTGGGCCAGCAGGCAGGGGTGGTAAGTGCCCGGGTTGTAATTTTTGGGGGGGAATAAAGGTAAAATAACAAACCACAGGGGGTTACTGAGTGCTCCTAAAATAATATGCAAATAAAGAACAGGAAATTACTTAGAATTGCATACACTTGCTTTGGAGGGTTCTCTGCTCTGGTCTGCCACAAATGAGTTTTATTTTCAATATGGTAATGTCTTTTTTGCTTTTTGCTGATTATAGAAGTAATACGTGCTTGTGGTACAAATTCATACAAGAAGGACAGAGAAGTTCCCCACTGTTCCCACCCAAGATGTGGCCTCATTTCTGGGGAGAGGATAAGCTCAGTGAAGCCAGGGGTCATTGGACTGCTTTTCATAGCACCAGATTTGCCTCTTGGACCAGTGGAGATACTAACCCAGCCAAATCCCTTTATAGAAAGGACTTCAGGCCGAAGGTATAGCTCAGTGGCATAAGCGCCTGCCTGGCAAGTGCAAGGTCCTGAATTCAGTCACTACACCCAAAGGATTTCATGTGGTTTTGACCTGCAAGTCTGCTCACTGAAAAATTCCCCTGGGGTCTACCTTGGGTTTCCTGTGGCCACTCTCCTGATTTTTCTTGACCTTGCCTAACCCTGAATTCAAGGAGTAGTAGGAGAGGACAGAGGCAAAGCCTTAGCTTGCAAGATGGAGAAAAACTCCAAGCTTTTGCTAGAAGGCAAGTGCTGCCTCCTTAGTGTTGCTAGAGTATAACATATAAATTAAAATTAAATTTGAACTTCAGGTAAACAATTTTTTAAAGTGTAAGAGGGACCAAGTATTGTATTTTTTTCTGGCAACTCTTAAGCCTCCTGCCTCTCAGAGGACTAGAGATGAGGAGCAAAAGGCAAACTGAGAGCCTCCCTGCCCCCTCCCTAGCCTGGGGACGCTACATTCCTTAATCCTGGGGGTGTGGCTTCTGTGCTCCTGGTTTTAGGACAAATCCGTAGGAGTCCAGGTGGTTGGGACACATAAAACTACAGCAAAATTGGGATTTTACACAGACACACACACACACACATGCCTGTAATCCCAGCATTTCGGAGGCTGAGGCAGAAGGATCCCTGAGTTCAAGGCCAGCCTGTACTACATAGTGAGACCCTAACTAAAAATAATAATAATAATACAGCTAATGAAATACTTTTGTTTTGTTTTGGGACAGGGCTTCACTGCCTAGTTTAGGCCAGCCTTGAGTTCATATTTAGCCCAGGCTGGCCTTGAACTCAAACTGATCCTTCTGCCTCAGCCTCCCAAATGTTGGGATAACAGGCTTGTGCCACCCACACCCTGCAATTGTTTTTGTTAAGTCTCCAAGACCAGTAAAGCAGCATTTGTTGTAAACCCTTTTATCTGTCACTTTAATACCCACTAACTCCTTCATTAGTTTGTTAACAACTCATCTGGCCTCTGGGGCATGGATTTTCCTCTCCCTTGCCTCAGTTTACAGGTCTTCTCCAGGGCTACTCCTTTACTCATTTTCCCTTCACCCCAGTTCACAAGAACGACTCCAGACTTGTGCCACGTCATCACTACTTTGTAGATTGGCCTGCAGTCAGATTTTTTTAAATTTGATTTTTATTTCTACCATATTTCTACTGATACTATTTTTAAAAGTCAAATAGCTAGTTTATAGTAGTTCCCTAATTAAAAATCCCAAACAATCTCTTAACTCACCCTTAGTCTCAATTCTCACTTCCAAAAACGGCCACTACTCTTACAGTTTAGGTGTCACTTCCCTTACATGCTTCCATATCTCTAAATGACCCGTCTAATTCAGATTTCCCAGTTTTCAATCATTATCAGTTGCCTTCCTATTTAGAAGGTTTTATCTCCCTCTCCCTCCTAGTTTAGTTGCAACTGTTTGATGTTAGCAATATTCAGTGTTTAATTATTATGAGTCGGTAAATAAGTGTTCAAAGCTCAGTCTGGAAGTGTGCCGTGATTCTGTTTCCCTTATTAGGCAACTTTTTTTTTTCTTCCAGAAGTTAGTTATTGCCTCACTTTTTAAAAGAAAACTCCCTATGTGCCTATCATTAATTCATTTTCTAGTTCTCCGACAGAACTCAAAAACTCCTTTTGACCTGGTTGGGCACATGGTGGGAAACAGGCAGTGTGGAGACAAAGATCTTTGCAGTTGTTTGTGCCTCTTAGAGCCCTCCCTGGGCTTAGTGTCCTCCCTGGGCTCCTACTGAGAGATTGTTTATTCCACAGGCTTCTGGGCTGTGGTGCTGGGATTTTGCTCTATTCCCATCCTAGGGATTTTCTTTGAATCCTGTTTTCTGAATCCCTTCTTTATCCCCCTAGCCTTACCAGGGCATTTGCTCCAACATCCTTGATTGATAGTTTGATTTGGTTTTGAATTTGGGATTGGAAATAAATTCCCCTGCCCCTTCCCCCACCCTAAAGTGAAGGAAGACATGATTCATGGTTTCTGTTAAAAAGTCAAACTGGCTTTGTGGCTCAGTGACAGAGCACTTGCCTAGCATGCCTGAGGCTCTGGCTTTGATCCCCAGAACTGCAAAATAAATAATAAATAAGCAAATACAAATAAATAGTCAAATGACAAACCTGATCCTGGGTGTATGACATGAGTTTTCTGTCTGGATATTTTTAGGGGCCACCCGAGGTCTGCAGTTTCGTGATGACGTACATTCACTACAGGCATTTTGATGGGCCATTTAATCAGGAAAGCAATCACTTCTAATCTTAGAAATCAATTTTGGGGAAACTTCTTTGTATTGATTTCCTCTATTATATTTTCTCTCTTTTTGTTTGATTTCCTAGATTGATCCTAAATGTTCTAATTTTCCATTTTAAAAGAACATTCTATTTTCTGGGTCATTACTTCAAATTTTGTATTAGAAATTCTCTCTCTCTCCTCTTTTTTTTTCTTTTTTTCCCCTGCCCTTCATCTCTCCCTGTCTCTTTCTGTCCCTTCACTTTAGTGGCACTGGAAGTGGAACCCAGGGCCTTGCACATGCTAGGCAAGTACACTTCACATTGAGCTGCACCCCTACCCCCAGCCTAGATTTTTTTTTTAAAGTTCTCTTCATGACATGTAAAATTTTCATTGCCCAGAGCAATGTCTGATTCTTTTTAGTAGCATCCTGGTCTTGTTTCTAGAACACAATATTAATACTTATGTTTCAGAATATAATTAGAGTTGCTTTCAGTACTTTTTATGTTTAATTGTGCTGACACACACAAAACATAAAGTTTACCTTTTCTGTTTGTTTGTTTTTGGTTTTTTGAGAGAGGGTCTTGAACTCACTGTGTAGCTCAGGCAAACATGCAGTGATCCTCTTGCCTCAGCGTCCCACATGCTGGGATGATAAGAATGAGCCCTCATACCGGTAAAGTTTACCATTTTAGCTGTTTTAAGTATACTGTCTTGTTAAATGCATTCACATTCTTGTGCGGCCAAATTTTTCAACTTGTAAAACTGAAACTTTCCATTCATTAAACCGTAACTCTTCCCCCTCCTAGCCCCAGGCAATTATCATTTTACTTTTATTTCTGTAAATTTGACTAAATACTTCATCTAAGTGGAATCGTACAATATTTGTCTTTTTGTAGCTGATTTACTTAACATAAGTTTCGTCAGTGTTGCAGCATGTGTCAGATCCATGATGTAACTTGTATCAGAATTTTCTCCCTGAGTAACATTGCCTTGTCTGTGTATATTGTATTTTATTTATCCTTCATCTACTGATCGATATGTGGTTTGCTTCTGCCTTTTGCCCTGTTGTGACTAACACTGCTGTGAGCATGTGAACATCCATGTACAAATGCTTCTTTGAGCTCTTGCTTTCTTTTGGATATATGCCCAGAATTAATGGATTGTGTGTTAATTTTCATACTGTTTCTCATCAGCTACAACATTTCATATTCCCACTAACAATGCACATGGCTTCCATTTTTCCATTTTTTTAAATAGCCATCCTGATAAGTGTGTGGTGCTACCTTATTGTGGTTTTAATTTGCATTTCCCTAATAATTTGTGATGTTTTTCTTTTCATATGATTGTCAGCCCTTGGAGAAATGTCTATTCAAATCCTTTGTCTGACTTTGTTTATTTTTATGGCTCTGAGGGCTGCACCCAGCGCCTTTGCACTGTGTTATATCCCTATTCTTGTTTTTTATTATGAGACAGTGTTTCTCTAAATTACTAAATTGCTCAATCTGGGCTTAAACTTGTGATCCCTCTGCCTCAGCCTTTCAGAGTGCTGAGATTACAGGCCTGTACCACCACACCCATCTGGGTAATGTTCTAGTTGTTGAATCATAGTATTCTGAATAGTATCAGGAATCTGATTTGCAGTATTTTCTTATCCCCCCTAGGTTGTCTTCACTGTCTTGTTTGTGTCTTTTACACAAGGCAAGTTTTTTGGTTTTGAGATAGCCTAGTTTATCCATTTTTTCTTTATCCGTGTGTCTACTGTTATGTTCAAGAAACTACTTATCAAATCCACTGTCATGAAGTTTTACTTCTATGTTCTAAAAGTTTTACTGTTTGAGGTCCTACTGTTTAGGTCTTTGAAACAGTTGGGTTTTTTTATTTTGTTTTGTTTTGTTGGTGCCAGGAATCAAACTCAGGACCTTGTACTTGCCAGGCAGGCGTTGTACCACTGAGCTATATCCTTGGACCCTTGAGTTAATTTTAAATGTAGTATTAGATAATGGCCCAATTTAACTCTTCTGTGTATGATTATTTCAACTTTCCAACCTCATCTGTTGAAAAAGCCGACCTTTCCCCACTAAATGTTCCTGACATCGTAGTTGAATATAATTTGAGCATATATGTAAGCATTTATTTCTGTGCTCTTTGTTCCATTGGCCTAAATGGCTGTCTTTATGTCAATACTACCTTGTTTTGGTTCTGTAACTTTGTAATAAGTTTTGAAATCAAGACATGTGAGACCTCCAATTTTGCTCTTCTTTGACTCTTTGGAGGCTCTTGAAATTCCATACAGATTTTCAGATAGATTTTTCTATTTCTGTGAACAATGCTCCTGTGATTTTGATATAGATTGTATTAGATGTGTAGCTTGTGGGCTGGGGATTTAGCTCAGCGGCACAAGCGCCTGCCTGGCAAGTGCAAGGTCGTGAGTTTGATTCCCCGTACAAAAAAAAAAAAAAGATTAAGATGTGTAGTTTGCTTCAGGTAACATTGACATCCTGACAATATTAAATTGTACAATTGGTAAGCACAAGATGTCTTTCCATTTATTTGTGTCATCTTTCATTCCTTCCAACAATGTTTTGTGTATAGGTATTTTGTAGCCTTGGCAAAATTTATTCTTCAGTATTTGATATGTATTTGTATTTGATATGTAATGGAACTTTTTCTTAATTTCCATTCATTTCCTACTGTCCATTGTTAATGCAGAGAAACACAACTGATTGTTGCACTTTTCAACTTTGTGAATTTAAAAGGTCTGAAATTTGTAAGGGATGGAATCCTTAAAGTTTTCCATTTGTAGTTACTTTTCAAGGTCTTCAATTTCCTGCATGGATCTGGCTGCTGGTTCCTTTTCCCTGGGTTTTTGTTTTGTCTTTTGTTTGTTAAGTAAACAAATGTATACCTCTTCCTCTGATGTCTGTAACCATTGTTGTCTTACCTGAGCGGCAGAGAAGCTGATCAGAAACTCTGTGTGGGCGGAGGGATGGCTGGGGTTTGCCAGGTGTGGGATCATCTAATGACTGTGCTCAGCCATTGTGAGGAAGCCCCCGAGTGGGCAGCAGCCCCTGTGTCTTCTCCAAGTGTGAGAGGGATTTGAGCTCCCAGAGAGACTAGCTGAGCTGGTCCAGGAGGTCTTGGTGCTTCTCTAATTCTGAGTCTTTACACCACTCAGGAGAGGAGAGAGTATCTGCAGCTTTGATGCAGGTTTCACCCCACCCTCTTCTTTTCACCACCCTGAGATGTTTGGTGCTTGGAACTCCTGGGTTCTCAGGGCTCTTCAGCAGCAAGGAGGTTGACTTTCGTGGGATCTTAATCTTCTTGGCTGCTCTGGGCTTTTTGCCCCCTTGTCCTTCTTTGTCCCAAATATTATAAGCTCCTCTCAGCCACTGCCATCTTTTTGTCCTCATCAGGGTCTACCACTTGTTCCTTTGCTGTTGCTTTAGTGAGGCTTAAGGGAGGAACGGAAAGTGTTTCTCAATTTGCCGTGTCTAATGAGAAAGCGCTCCTTAGTGGATTCATGATGGTTCCTTACTGCGTTCAAGATTCATGTATCTGCCGAGCACAGTAGTGCATACCTATGGTCCCAGCTACTCTGGAGACTGATGCAGAAGGATTGCTTGAGTTCAGGAGTTAGAGGCCAGATGTGGCAACACAGTGAGACCCCACCTCAAAAACAAAAAGAAGAAAAGAAAAAGATTCATGTGTCATACTCACTTGGTCTCATTATCAGTTGTTCCAGGGAGTATAAAAGTACCTCTGTGCAATTGGGCATGGTGGTGCACGCCTGTAATCCCAGCACTTGGGAGGCTGAGGCAGGAGGATCATTTTTAGTTTGAGACCATTCTGAGCTACAAAACAAGTTCAAGGCCAGCCTGAAATGCATAGTGAGACCCTGTCTCAAAAAGACAAAAAAAAAAATGTACTTCTATGCATGATAACTGACTGATTAATTCCTATTTACTTATACATTCATTCAGTTAGTGGATGAGAAAGTTACACTACTGCCAAATCACTGCTGGTGTAGATATTCTGCCATCGTAGAAATTATTTAAGTGAATGTTGAGTTCAAACTTGACCCTGGGAGAGGACGGATAGATATGTAAGACATTTAACTTCCAAGATGCCTCCCACCCTGAAAATCCTTGCCTTCTTAGTAGTCATCCTATGTGGCATCCCTTCCCCATGGAACAGGGCTGACTAGTAATGGAGAAGATATTGTGGAAATGACATTGTGGGATTCTGAAGCTAAGGCATGAAATACATTTCAGGTTTTGCAGAGCTTGCTCACTGCTACTGTATCATGAGGACACTCAAGCCAGCCCAGTGGAAAAGTCCACATGACTAACAGCTGGTGCCTGTTGCCATCACAGTGAGCAAGCCTTCCTGCCAGTAGATGACAGTGGCCTCAGCTTATGCATAGCCTGCCACCTCAGGAGAGACTCAGCCAGAACCTTGCAACTAAGTTGCTCCCACATTCCTGACCCAGGAACAGAAATCAGAAATGTTTGTCGTTGCCTGTGTTGGTTACTTTTCTCTCCTTGCTAAGACAAAATACTTGATGCCCAAAATGAAGGAAGGAAAGGTTTATGTGGCTCACAGTTTGTGATAATAATCTTCAGTCCATAATCTTCTGGTTCCAACACAGGATGATGTGGCAGAATGGCAACTGTTCAGGGTGGAGGAAGACAGCAAAAGTATCAAGGGCGAAAAAGGGGAAGAGCAAGCCTCTTTCCCTCTCTTGTATTATATAGAGGCTACCTGCCCCAGGGCTGATGCAGCATTCACACTGCCAATTCCAGCACTAGACAACCAATCACAGACTCTAGATTCAGTCAAAGACCCACATGACCGTATGAGGCTTTGGGGGGATATCCAGACACAAACCATTGCCTTAAATTGCTAAATTTTGAAATAATCTTTCTCAGCAAGAGATAACTGATCTGTCATCTTTTGCACTGGCCCCCAAAGCTCTGTGTGCTCCTCGCCTCTCCTGTTTCTGTGAGCCCATTTGAACATCTCAGCTGCTTCCTTCTTGTCTCAAGTCCTTGCCTCCAGCTGTTCTGTTTTGTCCCCTCCTCTTGTCTTCCCACCAGCTCCTCTTCTAGTCTCTGTATCTTTCACGTTGCTGGCTTAGGGAATAGTGCCGACTCCTCCCGACTTTGCGCAGCCCTGTTCCACAAAGTCCTCTTCAGAGCATCTCTCAGAATTGGAATCAACTAATTATTTATGGAACCATTTATTTAATGCCTCACTCCGCTGGCCCTCCAGACACACTCAGCACTTTGGGGGCAGGGGACTCCATCTGTCACACACACTGCTCATTTCAGTGTCCTGAGCAGTGACTGCACATAGTAGGTTCTCAAAGGATCACACTGAGTGACTGAGATGTGCTCCCGCCATGTGACTCAGTCTTCATCATCTCCACTCCAAGCAAAATAGCTTAGAGCAGATCCCTCACTGATGGCAGGGCTGTCCATTATCCTTGAAGGACAGCACATACACATTTTTTTTTTTTTTGTCTGAAGTTTCACTTCCGGCAGTGACTCATTTTGTGACCTTGAGCTGCTTGCCTTTCTGAAAAAGGTAGATAGCAATTGTTTCTTTTGAAGGCTGGGAACTGTTTCATTTAGAGAGATTTTGGCAGGGTTCTCGATGCTCTTAAAGTACAATTTTCTTAATATCTGGTGGTTGTAAGTAATTATGTAAGGGAAAAGAAGTGAACCAGAATTGACCATAGGAATGTATTGCAGTTGTAGGTAGGTGTGTGTGTGTGTGTGTGCATGCGCGCACGCGTGTGTGTGCACGCGCGCTGTTTGGGGCTGGACTGATACCCATTTGTGAATGCATGTTTTTTGGAGTCTATTTGCTCTGCAATGCTCAGGAACATTCTCAGTTCTGCAGATGACCTGTTTGGTGATATGATTGTTTGTTTGGAGCTGCATCTTTTTCTAATAAAAACACTTGAAGCTTGAAGCTTACAGTGTGCCAGATTGTGTAGAACTCTTTTTCCTTTATCTTACATAGCTGGGCCTCACAATTACTTTTCAAGGTTGGAACCATTACTAGTTCATATTGTAGATGAGACAACTGAGGCTCAGAGAGATTAAATAACTTGCTTATCGTCCCATAGCTCATAAGTGGCAGAGCAACAACTAAACACTGTCTGTGGCATCTTCTTAATCTTTGGCAAAATTGTGTGTTGGATATTTATAAGGTAAATGAGAAAAGTGACAAAAATTATTAATCAGAGTAGCATGCCTATCATCAGATGCCCAGGGATTGAGTGGTGTGAATGTAGAAGGTGAGCAAAATTGATGCAGGGAAATGTTACCTCCACGTGCTCAAGAGATAAGCTGTTGGTACATCCATCAAATTAGAGTCCAGTTCCAAGCAAAACCATGTTTGTAGAACAAACAACAAAACAGTGTAAACAAAGGCAGCTGTATCTCAGAAATGCAGACGAGAGGAGACACCTGCAGCCCACCAGACCCTAAGCAAAAGCAGATGAGATCCAAGACAAGCACGGGGAGGGACTTTGAGTTGTCTCCCTCTTGTACTGAAACTGATGGCATGAACCTCTCCACTTGATCCCGTAATCTTTCATGTCTGGCTGCTATTCATTCACTCAATCAGTCCTTCAGCAAATGATTTCTGGATACTAGCTATGTGCCAGGCCTTGTGCCAGGAGTGAAGATACAGATGAGAATGAGGCAAATGCAGTCCTATTCTGGTGGAGCTTCTAGACTTGTGTGGGGGAGGTATACATGTTAGGGGATCTGTGCATTAAACAAACTGTTATGCAGACAGTGATTTAATTACTTGGCGAGAAGATCAGTGTGCTGTGAAGGGGCTCCTCATTTAATAAGGCATCACTTGAATAAGTCATTTCATTTGAAACTTAGAGGCGCTGCTAGGGGAAGGAGTATTAAAATAAATTTAAAAAAAGGAACTAGTGTGTTAATTATCTATGTATAGCAAATGATGCTGAAGCTTGGTAGCTTGAAACAATGCTCAGGAACTCGGGAGCAGCCCAGCAGGGCAGTTGTGGCCTGGGATCTCTTGTGAGGTTGCATTTAAGGAATGAGCTGGGGCTGTGGTCATCTGAAGTGCAGCCTAGGGCTGAGGATCCACCCTGATGGCTCAGCCACATGCTGGGGGAGTTGGAGCTGGTTATTTTCTGAGGGTTCTGATTCTTGTTATGGGACCGCTTGAATGTCCTCATGTCATAGAGACTGTTTTTCCCCAGTGAATGGGCCAAGAGGAAGCTGCAAAGCCTTTTAGGATTAATGTCAAAAGTCAACTGTGTTCTGCCTGTTCCAGGTCACCGAGGGCCAGCCCTAATCTGATGTGGGCAGGGACAACACCAAGGGTTACGAAACTGGGAGGCCTTGGAAGCTGGCTAAGAATGATAAATCAGTAGTTGTGAGATGATGGCACTCCCATTCCCCCTGCAGCCTTCTCCTGGAGGGCTGGCTCCTGTCCCACATCCTCAAACCACTGGCTTCGCAGAGGACAAATGTCATTGTTCCCCATTCTTGGCACTAAATCCCATTTTCCTCCTCCAAACCCCTGTGTCACTCGACCATGCTGCCCACTGCTTCTGCCAGCTGCAGTCCTTCACCAGCCCTAACAGTCTTCCTCCTTTTCCCTAAATAGTTCAGTTCCTGGCTCACCCTCTTTGGCAGCACCATTCCTAACAATTCTTGATCATTTTATTACCCCGAGAGTGATCCCGCAACAGCCCGGCATTCAGATCTGAAGCCCAAGAATATGCTTACTCCCTTTTAGCATTAGCAAGTCTGTGTTTTTTTTTTTTTTAAAAATTGTTTTATTTTGCTTTGCTTTGCTCCCCAAATAATTAACCAAAAAAATCACCCTTGCTTGAAAAGAATAAGGGAAAACCTAAGCAAGCAATACCAGTCACATGAACTGCTAATCAGTAATCTTTAGGTTTGCAGGAATAGGAATGCATGGAACATTTGGTGACCTGTGGACAGCATTGAAACCACATCAAGAGCTGAATGAATGGCCATCCTGGGCCCACCAGCTATGTGTACATTCCCAGGAAGACCCATGTAAGTCTCAGCACCTATAACTTCTGCAAAGGTGGATTTTGGGTGAAAGCCCGCCACCTTTCACCTGCTGGCTTTTTGTCAGTGAAGCTCTTCCTTTCCTATCACACTGACTCTGGAGTTTCTGGCTACATTAGGCAGCAGCAGAACCAGACCTTTCACGGTTATAGTTCCTCTTCTCTTCTCCACATCCACACTCATTCCCATTACTGTCCCACTGACTTTGCCATTGGTAATAGCAATGTTGAGCACCCAGTAGTCCAAGCATTTAGCCTGTTACCCCATCTCCAACAATTCTTTGGCTCCCTTCTCCCTACCTTAGTCTTTAATTCACTGGCCTTTCTACCTTTCATCTCCTCATTCCCTCCCCATTTCCCCTCCTTACTTAGCTTAAATATCATTGCTTCCTCATCTGTCCCTGTGTTAGTGTCTTGTTGCTGCTGTCTCACATCACTGAAAACTCAGTATTTTAAAATGCCCAGTTCTCGAGGATGCAGGAGCAAAACGGATCCCAGTGCGCTAGCATAAGGGCCATCATTCTGCTTCCCACAAACCTCTCGAATGCATTGCGCCTCTCTATTTATTTTATTAGTCTGAGAAAATCCCACATCTCTGTGAACTCTATTGTTTCCCACTCCACGCCTGGAGCAGCTGCGCATGGTGGAGAGAATCAGAAACACAGCTCATTTAGTTCCTGACAGCTCATCTGGAGTGAGCCACAGGGACAGCCGGGCGGTCCTACTACTGCCTGAGTGCATTCATGCTCCTTCTTCCCGGATGCTGAGCTGACGGCACACCTCCTCCTTTCTCTTCAAACCTCTGCACTTCCTTCCCTGTCCTCATTCTTGGCTACCACTCTCGCCTCCCACTTCCCGTAGCAAAGCACCACAATTCGGAAGATAGCTTCCCCAGGCTGGCAGCACCCACATGCCCTTGCGTCTGCCAGGCGCCTGCCTGGCACAGCTCTACCCTGGCGCCTGGAGCCCTTCCCCACTCACTGCCTCCAGGGAGCCTCGGTGCCACCTTCCAAGTTATCAATTTTCCCCTCTCCTCTCTTCTGGATCGTTTTCCCATCTGCATACAAACATGCTATAATTACTTCCATCGTACAAAACAGGACAAAATAAACCATCTCTTTCTGACGTCTCTTTTGCAGGCAGTGTTCTGTTTCTCTGTTTTTCTCTGTAGCAACACATGGAAAAATGCTTTCTGCTGGTTGGGTCCAGTTCCTTCTCTCACTGTCTTGGATCTGCTCGTCTCCTGCTTTGACTTCCACTCCAGTGCTCCTTAAGGTCACCAGCAACCACCATGCTGTTAAATCCATGGGTGGATTCCGGGTCCCCACTCATCCTCCTGTACTCAGCGGTTTCAATACAGCTGACCTGCTCCCACCATGCTGTCTTGACCTCCATCTTTATTTTCCTGGATCCTGGGAGCTTCTTGAATATCTCAGTAGCTCGTTTTCTATCTCTTTGATCTCAGACCAATCCCTTTGGCCAGGTGAGGTGCCACATTCACCCTCTTGGTGAGACACACATCCAGGCTCTCAGCTTGAATGATCATCTTGTGAGCTCATGATTTCTAAGGTATATGTTGTGCTGACCTCTCCTTCAACTCCAGGCCCTTTCCTTCTTTGCCCATGGGGGTCAAGTGACCCCAACATGAAAACACAGTCAGGGCAATGCCAGGCTCCCTGTCATGCAGACCAAGAACTTAAGCATCAAACGACCTCAACTGCTTTTCTCCTTCATGCCACTTCACATTAGCTCCACCTCTGAGTATTTCCGGGTCCTGACCCTGCTCCTACCTTGCTCCAGGCCACTGTCGCTTCTCACCTGGATTCATGGAATAACTTCTTCTGTGTTTTCACTGTCTGTCCCCAGCCCACTCCAGGTCTGTTCTCAACACAAGACCCTTTGAGAAGCTAACTCCAGTCATGCCCCATTGCTACCCCCACCCCTAGTGGGCCCCCCACAGCCCACTAGCACCTGCATGAGCTGCCACTGTGGCCCCTCTGACCTCACCTTCGGTCATCCTGCCTCTCCCCACAGGACCGCTGCACACGGGCTTCCGGGGGTTAACTCTCAGAGCCCAAGGCCCTCTCCCCCTTCCTAAGGGTCTCTCCTCACTAGGAAGGTTCTTCACCCCCTTTGTCATATCTTTGCCCAGATGCCACAGCTTGCTGTCCAGCCCCTTCATCTAAACCGGCAACCTCCCCCACCCCGGCCCATGTCTGACCCCATGTCCGTGTAGCCCCGCCAACTTCCCTGTCTGTGAGAGTTTCCTGCTGCCCTGCAACAAATACCAATGATGTCTTAAAACAACACAAGACATTGTTTTACAGCTCTGGAGACCAGAAGTCTAGCCAGGCATGGTGGTGCATGCCTGTAATCCCTGAAATGCCTAGAAGCTGAGGCAGGAGGATTGCCTCAAGTGGGAAGTCAGCCTGGGATGCATAGTGAGTCCAAGGCTAGCCTGAACTGAACTACACAGTAGACCTTGTCTCAAAAATGAGCAGACTAGCAAAACAAAACAAAATGTCTAAAGGGGATGGGAACATAGCTCAGTGGTAGAGCACTTGCCTAGCAGGCAGGAGGTTCTGGGTTTGATCCCCAGCTCACTCCCTGCACTCCAAGTCTATGATAGAGATGAAGTCTGGATGAAGTAGGGGAGAATTCATGTGACCGTCTTCTCCAGCTTCCAGAAGCAGCCCAGATTCCTAGACCACTCTTCAACTGTCTCAACCTAAGTTGCTTTCCTGCCTTCTGCTTGGAGGTTGAATAAACCCATAATTATAGAGCAGGGGTGGCAATGCTGGACTCCTGTCGCCCAAGCCAGGGACTTCCATCTTTGAAACCAGCAATGATGCATCCTCCCTCCCTCCTTCTGACTTCATGCTGCTTTTTTTATTTTTCTACTTGGGGTTGAATTTAGAGCCTTTGCAGTAGGCTACAGGAACTCACAAAGTGGCCTAGTCACCCAGACTGGTTCGAATTTGCGATCCTTCTGCCTCAGCCTCCCAGAGAGCTGGGATTACAAGCTTGGACCACCATGACCAACTATGCCTCCTTGTTGAACGATCCTTATGGTTACCTCAGACCTCCCTGGAGAATCTAATTCCTTAGGTGAAGTACAGGCAAATCCCTTTACCATGTAAGGTGCCATATTCACGTAACTTACAAGAATTAGGATTGAGTATATTTTCAGGATTTAGGGAGGCTGCCATTCTTGACCTATTACACCTGCTGAATTTATATATATATATATATATATAAATTCAGCAGGTATATATATATATATATATATATATTCATATATGTATGTAATTTTTTCAAGCTATGTATTCCAAGGTGGTCTTGAACTATGTGGTAGCCCCAGGCTGGTCTCAAACTCAACTGCGATCCTCTTGCCTCAGCCTCCTGAGTGTTGGAATTGCAGATATGTGCTACCACACTGGACCAATAAAACATTTTACTAATAAATTTATTAACTTATTTATTTGATGTCAGAAATCAAACTCAGTACCTCACACTTGCCAGGCAGGTGCTGTGCCACTGAGCTATATCCCTGGCCTTTACTGTTTTGTTTACCATTTGTCTTCATGAGGGCAAGATGTAGAGTTCCAAGAGAGGATTTTTGTTTGTGTCCTTCTTACCTGGAACTATGTGTTTATATTCAATAAATGTTTGCTTGGGAGGTGCATCTTTTTAGCTCTTGATATACCTGCCACCAGCAACAGCAGCTAATCTTGGAAAGCACCTGCCACATGTGTGCCAGGGAGTGTGGACAGTTCCTGGGGTGACTCCTAGGAAAGCCACCAACCATTCCTCAGCTCAGGCAGGCTTACTGGGACCACACTCCTGTATCCACCTGCCATTTCTTCATGGGCTATTTCAGTCCAATTTCAATGTTTTGGTGCAATCACAGAGGATTTAATTCCTCCAGGAGATTTCTAGAAAGAATCTAATTTTCCTCAGATTTGAACCAGAGATTCATCTTGGGGGGGTTGTTACCATAGCAACTGAACTTCTGAAAAAATGGGTATCAAGTAACACTCAGATCCCAGTGCTCATGGCAACCACCATTCTGCATATTTTTGGGAGAAAATGTGTCTCGCCTTCTTCTTGCCTGTGAGTTGGGGAGAGGGGGGAGGTGAGGTTAGCAGCCCGGATTTCCTCCTAGAATCGACAGAGGCATGGAGGTTGTGATAATACTGGGGTTAGAGGCTGGCCCCTCCCCCCGCAAGAGAGCAGCTCTCTTCTAGACGGTCATAAAGCCAATGCCTTCTCCATCTGAGGCCTGTCTTCTACCCCTCTCCTCTTTGACACTGCTCAAATTTCTGGAGACTTGCTTGGCTTCTACAAGGGATACAGAAACACACACAGCTGTGTGCTGAGGATCAGGCCGTGTAGGCATCGCCATCCATCCACCCTCCCATTTCCTTGCTCTGGACTCAGGAGCATTCCCTGTGTAAACACACACCCAGCACCTGCTCTGTGCCTAGCACTAAGCTAAGACCTGAGAAGCAAACAGGACACGACTCAGGATGTGAGCCTTGGTCTTTCTGATAAATAAACACACACATTGCACTGCAGCTTGAAAGAAAGGGGCGTACAGGCACAGGAAGGAAGGGAGTGATTAACTCCAGCAAGATGTGGATGGGGGTGGAAACCCAAGAATCCAGCCTCGTTTTAGGTTCTTTTGCAGAAAAGATTGGCCAGACTATCTTCATTCTGGGAAGGCTTAAGCAAAGGACTCGAGAAAGTTTCTTAACAGCATCTTTGACTACTCGTTGGCAGCATCTGAAGATGCATGTTCTCCCCATTGTGATGGTTCTGGAATCAGGATGGGTCTCAGGATCAGTGCATGTACTTGGTATTTTTTTTTTTCCTCTGTCTGCAGTTAATGGTGTTTTGTTTTGTTTTTGTGACAGGGTCTCCCTATTTAATTCAGGTTAACCTTGGACTCAGTGTAGTCCAGGCTGGCCTCAAACTCAGGGCAATCTACCTGCGTCAGCTTCTGGAGTGCTGGGATTACAGGGGTGTGCCACATGCCAGCCAGTGGTGTTTCTTATGATGAGAGATGCCTTAGAATCAAGGATACATGGTTTTCTCCATTTTTATTCCCATGTTTACTAATACCCCTGAGACCTCAGAGAATCTTCTTGGCCTTAGAGTTCTGCTCCCATTTTCTCCCTGAAGAAGTGTAATCTTTCTCATTAAAGCCAGTGTGTGGGTCCAATTGGAAGGATTTTGAGGGGCTTCTCTGGATCTGGTGGCAGTTCAGTTTGTGTTTGAGAATGACTTTTGGAGCCCAATGGCCTGGCTTAGCATCAGGAGCCACCACTTTCTAGCCAAGTGTCCCTCTCTGAGCCTCAGCATCCTTATCTGTAAGATTATATTTCCTGCCTTTAGAGCTGATTATCCTTCAACTTATCCACTGAACAAATGAGTATCTCCTGTGTGCCAGGCACTATGAAAGAGCCAAGGTATGTGACAAGTGGACAAATTGTACAAAATCCCTGCCCTGGTGCACTTACGTTTGTTGGAGAACACCAATGATAAATGTGCAATTTTCAGATATATCACTTTAGATGTGAAAGCCACAGGATGGGGTCTCAGGAGTCTCCACATAGGAGATGGGGACCTCTATTTAGTCCTCTGAGAGTAGATTCTCTATTCACGTCATGGAAAAATTACTTCAGGAAGAGGATTCCAACTCGGGCTCTGATGCATGGGTTCAGACTGGCCCAGTCACATAAGCATGAGGCCAGCTTTTATGGATCAGCTGAGGTGGGCCAGAGTCTGGTCAGTCATGACCTCTATTCTGGTTCCTCTGGAGAATTATCCTCCTGGGTTGAGGGGCTATTTGGTTCCCAGGAGATGGCTCTTCTTGCTCCAGAGCAGAGCTGACTTGGCACTCATTGTGGGGTGATTACTCGCATTTTGGTGGAACTGATGTCATTGCAGGGTGGTCTGTAAGGCTGATTTTCCCGGACCCTGAAGACAGTATGGATATGGCGATTTCTAGGCATGCTCTAGGAGGTCTGGAACTGAATTTTGCAAAAAGCTGACAACTAGGTGTCACTGCAAACTCTGAACTTATGTGTTACTGTTGTTTTGGTGTCCTCAGAGTTGAAGAAAGGTAAGATAGCCTGAGTAAATTTAAGGATAACACGCTTTTCAATACTGACACTTCTTAAGTGATTAAAATGTCCATGTGCACAGCTTAGTAGGGATCTGACCTAACAGGTTTAATAAGGAAGACAATAAAATACTTTCCTTGCCTCTTTTCTACCTGTATTTAGTTTTTCTATCCTACCTCAGTAATTAGTACTTTAGAGGAAAATATACCAGCGAAGCAGATAGGTACAGCTAGAGCAGAGGAGTTGTTAAGAGTTAGCAAATGCAATGAGGTTTGATTTGGAGTAACAACCACAACAGTAGTGACTCAGAAAAGATAATTATTCATTTTTGCTATAATAAATGTGAGGAGTCAAGGGTGGTTTCATGACCACTAGGGACACAGGTTTCTCTTATCCTGTTACTCCGCCATTTTTTATACCGGGTAGTTACTTCATAGACAAAGATGGTTGCTGGGACTCCAGTTATCTTGACTGTTTTCTAGTCACCAGGAAGAACATTCCCCAGTTTGACATGACACTTGATGTGACACTTTCCCCTCCTTCCTTTTTGACAGGAATTTTATCACATAGGTAAATCTCTGCAAGGAGAAAGAATGAAGTTTTCATGGACCTAGCCAAGAATTAGAGATTTTATTACCAGGAAAGTATGGTGAGAACAGATATTGGGGTAGAATTGTTTGTCTCTGTCACAGGTTATCACAAGGATTTGATTAGGTGCAGCAAAGGACTTGGCAGAGAATAAGGGCTTCATATGTATTAGCTATATTTTGACCTAAAGTTTTGTCATAGCATATGTCTTGGTCATTAGAAGTGTGACTTTGAGAGGTATGTCCTGACCCTGCTCCCTTCCTCTCTGATCCTTCCCTTGATCTCTGCTTCCTGTTTGCCATGAGGTGAAAATGTGTCCTCCATCATACCCTCCCACCATGATGTTTCTGCCTTGGAGCCAGTGGACCATGAACTAGAACCCCCGGAACCATGAGCCAACATACTCCCCCCCACCCCGTCGCCAAACTGTGTGTTTCAGGTATTTTGTCCCAGCAGCAGAAAGCTAACACATTCCTAAAATCTTTGCTTTCCTTCCCTGAAACCTTGGTCCCTAAGTGGACTCATGGTTGGCCCATTATTAAAGTGTGCAGAAGGGTTCTTTTGCCAGTTTTTTCCTCAGGATAGACCAGGACTCTGGACAGTAAAACTAAGGTTAAGGAATGGAAGTGTCAGAGATTCAAGATGGCTGACAACAGATTCCTTGTTAGGTAGTCGGCTCTCTATGAAGGATGATGTCCAAGCAAAGGTGACATGATTGTCACTGGGTCACTATAGAGAGATTTCACCTATAGGGAGTGCTTAGATTTGTCCATTCATTATTTTTTCAACAAGTATTTAATAAGTACCTACTATGTACTCGGTAGTGAGTTAAGCACTGACAATATGGCAGTTAGCACACACAGCTGGGTGCAGTAGTGCACACCTATAGTCTCAGCTATTTTGGAAGCAGGACAGTCTCTTCAGACCAAGAGTTCAAAACTAGCCTAGGCAGCAGAGCAAGATCCTTTCTCTAAAGAAGCAAAAAAATTAGCCCCCTCTCATAGAGCTCTGGGACTCATTCAGT
This sequence comes from Hydrochoerus hydrochaeris, assembly GCA_004027455.1. NCBI lineage: Eukaryota > Metazoa > Chordata > Mammalia > Rodentia > Hydrochaeridae > Hydrochoerus > Hydrochoerus hydrochaeris. The sequence continues at coordinate 23,853 of PVLA01006442.1, read as the reverse complement.
TTAGAATTTAGCAGGGGAAATGAATCTTAAATAAATAATGCACCTAAATGCATCTCCTTTTTTTGAGACAGTGTCTCACTATGCAGCTCAAACTGACCTTGAGCTCACTTTGTAGCTCAGGCTGGTCTCAAACTCACAAAGATCCTCCTGACTCAGCCTCCCAAGTGCTGGATTTACAGGTGTGTGCCTCTATACCTGGCTTTTTTTGTCTTTTTGAGACAGGGTTTCACCATACAGTTCAGAGTGGCCTTGAACTCCCTTGATAGCCCAGGCTGGCCTCAAAATCACAGTGATCCTCCTGTCTCAGCCTCCAGAATGCTGGAATTACAGATGTGTGCCATCACACCCAGCCATAATTACAGGTTATAGTAGGTGATCCCCCAAAGTCTCTTCTAATCAGAGATTTATATATGTAAGATGCTTATCTGACAAGCACATAGTAGATGTTCAATAAATGTTCTTATTGTTGTTATTCTCTACCTTGGTGACATTTTGGCCTCTCAACCAGCTACATCATTGTCCTTACATGACTCATTTGCCACATAGTTTCATTTTATTATTCAACTTTTACTTTCTTCTTACCATAATGGTCATTTTTTCATGAATTCTACAACTTTTAATCTACCAAGTGATAATAAATTTAAGTAGTTAAAAACCAAGAGTTATTCAAGTAACCCTTTGCCGCCATTTTATAGTTCAAGGACACAAGTAATAAGGAAAAGCAGAATTCCTTACTGGTCCACAGCCGTTTTCACACATCAGCTGGCAGAGGTCCTGTGTGGTGCCTCTCTTTCTGTTTGAGGACTCTTAAGATTCAGGATGTTGAACTCTTATTGCTTGCTGAGCCTATGACAGGAGGCCGGGGTTTCTTTTTCCAGTCTCCAGGTGACTTGAATAGATTCTTAGCTGAAAGGCACCCAGGGAAAAATCTACTTCTAACCCCTCGGTTTACAGGTGAGAAGCTGAGACTCCAGCATGTGACGACCCTGGCAGAGAGCACATGGCAGGTGTACAGCAGTGCCTGACCTAGGACTTGAGGTACCTGACTCCAAGTCTGTCCTGGTTCACCCTTTCCCAGCATGCAGGGTACCAGTGTGCTCTCATTCACCAGGAGACTCTAGTGAGTGGTAGCAGGATGGTCACATGGCCTGCTGGCCAGTAGCAAGGCTGAGGCTTGAGGAGTCCCTGCATTTAGTCCAAGGTGAGTCCCAATTAGAACCTCCGCATTTCATTAAGTGCACAGACCTTCCAGGCCCTTCCTTCTCCATCTCCTTTCCCCAGGCCTCCCAAGCTGTTTTTTGGCCTCTGCAGCATGTTCTCTTGGCTCCTCCCTGTGGCTCAAAACGTCAACTGCAGCAACCACTGAACACCCATTCCCAGGAAAATCCTGAGCTGATAGAGACCAAAAGACCCTTAGAGATTATTTCACAGTTTGCATTTTCCCAGTTGTGGGCTGACTTGAGCCCAGGTTAGAATCCTGGCTTCCAGGCCAGTATCTCAAATGGGCTGCCATCGACTAAATATTTAATAGTGATGTGTGTGATTCAAGGAAGGAAATGAACCGATCGATTGCCAAGTTATTTTTAGGATAAAAGATGTGAACTAAATCAAAGTCAGTTTCCTTCCCTGATTAAGTATATAGTTCTGGAGAAAGAAAGGGTTGTGTAATCCTGGCACCTTCACCTTGCATAAGTCTTGGTTTTCGCATCTATAAAATAGAGGTGAAAATAGCCCTGGCCTCCTTCGAAGGCACCAAGTGAGAAGATTGTGAGATGCTGTGTGTGAAGCCCAGTGCCAGGCTTGCCAGATGCAAAACTTAACCCAAAATTCATCACAGATCTAAATGGCCTAAATGTAAAACCCAAAGTTATATTTTTGGCAGAAAATAAGAAAAAATCTTTGTGACCCTAGCTTAGCCAAAGCTTTCTTAAGATGCAATGTTAAAGGCATGATACATAAAAGAAAACAAAGGAAAGGTGATCTTTATAAAAATTCTGAACTCCTGCTCTTCAAAAGATGATCTACATAACACAAAGGCAAGCTATAGATTTGAAGAAAATATTGGTAAATCATGTATTTCTCACAGGATTTGTATCCAAAATGTGCAAAGAATTCTCAATCATCAGAAAACTAATAACTCCATAAAAATAGGTAAGCCAGGTATGATAGCACATGCCTGTAATCCCACACTCAGGAGGCTGATGCAGGAGAGTCCTTGAGCCTAGGACTTCCAGGTCAGCTTGGGTAACAGACAGATTTTGTCTCAAAAATAAAAACCAACAGATAAAAAATGGGCAAAATATTTGAACAGATACTACACCCACAGGGACATATAGGTGGAAAATAGAACATAAAAACCATAGCCAACACTGATAGTCGTTAGAAAATGCAAATTAAAGCAGTATGGGATGTCATACTTAACTGACTGATAGACAGCAAGAGGCTAATTTTGATTCACACAGGTCTCACTTTAACTTAGTTTTAAACACCCTACAGGAAACTACGTCCAAAAGATGCATGAAAACAATACCATAGTAGTAAATGCTAAATATAAAAAGGGCTCTAGGCCAGGGATTTAGCTCAGTGGCTTAAGTGGCTGCCTGGCAAGTGTGAGGTCATGAGTTCAATCCCTGGTACAAAAAAAAAAAAAGTGGGGGGCTCTAATCGCTGATCCCTTCTAGTAGTTTCTAGCTATACCAGTAGTTGGACAACTATTCATTAAGGCAGGAAAAACTACATTGGAATCTATAGAAGCTCAACAAGAGCTTTAAATTCCTTCTATCTTCTTACAGCTAAAACCAGAGGGACTTATAATAAGAAATATCAGACTTATAGATAACTCCCATCAGTAGAGGACCTAAGAGCCAACTGGGTGCAATCCAGTCCCTTAAGAGCAGTTTCTGTGTGTGGCTCTTCCCCCAGTGGGCACTCCATTCTAGTGCTCATGCTTTGAGTATGCAAGCTTTAGGTTCTTGGAAAATTTGTTTTTTTCTTGCCTAGAGGCTGCCAGATTCCAACTGATCATGCAGATGGAACCAGTGACAAAGTTGCTGGAAACCTTTTACTGGGATCCACTAGATCTACCTCATAACTGCTAAACTACAGCGTGACTTCTAGCCAAGGCCCCATTATATGACCTCTCTGCAGAAGGCCCCTGACTGCAGTTTTCCCTACACTGGCCTTTCTCAGCTTAAATCAGCCCAGTGGAAACCATGCTCCATCTCTCCTTACCGCAGTTAGGGAAACCTCTTCAGGAGGGGGTATATTATAGACAGCTAAGTTATTTTATTTTAGGTGGGGGGTACCAGGGATCGAACTCATGACCTTGCCAGGCAGACGCTTATGCCACTGAGCTAAATCCCCAGCTCTAGACAGCTAAATTAGTCAAAAATATAGTAGGCAGCCTGACAGGGCTGGGCACTCAAGAGAGTCAGTGCAAAAGAAGAGAATCCATCAGGGCTGGGACTGGAAGCAGTATCTGAAGATTAAAATGACCATGGTCAGATTTACATACTTACCTAAGGGATAAACAGAAGCTTGGGATTATCTGTATCACCCTTTTGAGAGTTCCCATTCTCTCTTTAGGAGTGGGCCATTCTCTCCCACCCACTAAGACTAAGATTAAAATGACTAAGACTAAATACAAGACTAAGACTGTAGATTATTAACCAAGATTAATGGTGTCACCCATATGCTCTTTCTCATGGAATCAATGTTACCTAATTGATTATACTTTCAATCTTACTGGTTGATCATAGTTTTGACCTACATTGCCCCCACCTCATGATTTTGCTCTGTAAAAGTTTCTTTGAGAGGTGGGCTCATTGGCAACCCATTTGGGACCTCTTCTGTCTCTCAGGAGATATTTCTATTTCCTGTTCCCTCATTCCTGTTCCCCATTCCTTTTCTCCAATAAATTTTCCTACTCTTAAAAAAACAAAAAAGAATATTTGGGCTGGGGATTTAGCTCAGCAGCGCAAGCGCCTGCCTGGCAAGCGTTGGATCATGAATTGAATCCCTGGTACTCATAAAGAAAAAAAAATGTTCAAAAAATCAAAAGGTCAGGCTGAGGATGAGGCTCAGTGGCATAGCACCTGTCTGGCAAGCATGAGGGCCCTGGGTTCTATTATTGGTATAAAAAAATCAAAAGGTCATACCAAATGTTGGTGAGGCGGCAGAAGTCATGTGTAAACTCTCATACACTCCTGGTGGAAATGTAAAATGGTACAGTCATTTCAGAGAACTGTTTAGCAATTTATTTATGTTTCTTTCTAGTGTTTCTAATTTTCAAGTAGCTTAAATATAATCCCATGCAGAAGACACCAAAGCAAGCACCTACTTCCATCTTCCCAGGTTATAGGTGAGATGCTAAGACCCTGGCAGTTGCTGGGTCCTGCCTGAGGTGACATGGCACAGGTTTACAGCAGCACCTGATTTCCCAGCCCGTGGTGTACTGGTGCCTTCCAGTGACCAAATGACTTGTTTAGAGCCAATGGATAACTTCAATTTCATGTGATCCAACTACTGCACTCCTAGGAGTTTATCCAAAAGCCATAGTATATGACTGGACCAAGACAAATAAAAGCATAAATGTTTATAAAATTATTTGTAATAGTTAAAAACTGTAAACAACCCATATGTCCATCAATAGATAAATGGTGTCCCAGTTACTTTTCTCATTGCTGAGAAAATACACCCAACACCCACAAGAGAGAAAATGTTTGCTTGTGTATTTATTTATTTTGGTGGTGGTTGGGGATAGAACTCATGGCCTTGTGCAGGGTAGGCAAGCACTGTACCACTGAGCTACATCCCCAGCAGAAAGTGCTTATTTAGCTCACAGTTTGTAAAGGTCTCAGTCCATAATGAGCTGGCTCCAAGGCAGTCAGGCATTGCAGAGAACAATTCATGGCGGTAGGATCAACAATTCAAAGCATAAGAGGTAAGCATAACTTTCTCTCCCTCACAGCTTACTCAGGATACTTAGGGTGGCAGCATTCACATCCTTAATCCTAGTGCCATTGCTCCTAGCACTGTACCATGAATCCAATCCCAGTGTCACACAGTCTAGATGCAACACCTATGAAAAACTCCCACCTATGACCACACGAGGCTTTGGGAGGACATCAAAGCACAAATCCTAACAAACAAACAACTCATATAGTCATACAATGGAATACTGCTTGGAAATAAAAAGGGAACCAACTACTATGAATACAAGCAACCTGGAAGAAACTCAAAATAATTATTGAGTCAGATTATCCTACTTTAAGCCCAAGAAAAGAGGATAAACCATTTGATTCCATTTTTGCAAACTGATCTAAAGAGACAGGAAACAGATTGGTGGTTACCTGGGATGGCTGATGGTGGGTGATGTAGGAGAGGGATTATAAAAGGTGACTGGAGTATGGAGGGTGATGGATATTGTCACAGTTGTGATTATGATGATTTTACAGGTGTGGACATATGTCAGAATTTATCAAACTATGCACTTTTTTTTTTTTTTGGTACTGGGGATTGAACTCATGACCTTCCTCTTGCCAGGCAGGTGCTTATGCCACAGAGCTAAATCCCCAGCCCAAACTATGCACTTTAAACAGGTACAGTTTATTGTATGTTGATAAAGCCATTGAAAAAAAAGAAAACAGTGTGTCTGGGCCCTAACACTGCCTAGGGGGATTTCATGGTGAAGCAAAGACTTGCCGGCCACCCTCAGAGACTCCCCCTTCTCCTGTAATGTGTGGTGGTGGGGAGGCCTCTGTCGGTCCATCACTCCATCTTCAGGAACTTGTTTTTTGTTTGTTTATTTTAACAAGACCTCCCATGTTTCTGCTGGAACTTTTGGCTGGACAATGCTAAATAAGTTGTATATGAATTTAAGTCTAGGGTGACATGCTTTCAGTGGTGGCATTGTCCTTACTAACCTGTCTGCTCTGCCTGGAGCCTTAGGAACTTATTTCACTTTGCCCAAGTTATGGGGGCATTTTAACTTGTGATTCAGTGAGGACAGTCATTCCAAGCTGGGAATTGTTCTGTAGGGACATCTGGTTATAGCCGAAGTTGCTCCTTTCTCTCAGTCAGCCTAATAAAGCTGACATGATGTAAATTTCAAACTGTCCCAATGTGATGTGCTCAGCATGGCTAATGAAGGATTTCAACCTTTGGCAAAAAGGCAGAGTTATTTAAAACCAAACTTTTTTTTTTTTTAACAAACTTCCAAGAAAGCCATAAAAGGGCCTGGAGGATAAAATAAGAAAGTCCAAGACAGACAGGACCATAAACAAGAATTTCTAACCTATTAGAGGGGGAGACAGGTTCTCAGTTTTCAATTTTTATGGCCTCCTTTTTGTTCTTTCCCTTGCTGTGTAAGGATACAGGAATTTTGATTATTAAAAACAAAACAGGCTACAGAGTGCCCTTTCTCAGCCTCAAAAGGCTTTACTGGAGCTCATCCTAAAATAATGAACTTTAAAGTTTGGCTTTAGCATTGGGGCCCTATACAATATGACCTTAAGCCTCCTGTTGAATTAAATGCTTCTTGTTCTGTCGCATGTCTTAGGCTCTCACCATCCTGGCCCACTCTTGCTACCTTTGCCCTTTTGCTCATCTTTCCCCTCTGCATGAAGTTCCCTATTCCTATTCTGCTCTGCCACTCCATCCTCCTTTCTGTTAATAGAATTCAAATCCCTTCCTAAATGAGAATAAATAGCACCCCCCACAACTGCATGCCATTGGTGGCACTTTGTTAGTCTTAATCTCCCTAAACCTGGGGCAACAGGTATCTTTGCTTGTACCTACCTCTCCATTAGACCCTAAGAAGCCAGAATATAATCTGGCTGCAGGAGACCCTTTGGAATTTTTGGTGTGGAGCGACTGGACTTTTTAAAATTCAAGTTGTTTTGTACCGGGGATTGAACTCACGACCTTGCGCTTGCTAGGCAGGTGCTTAAGCCACTGAGCTAAATCCCCAGCCCAAGTTTTTTTTTTTTTTAACAAGGATTAAATTGTGTCTTATTTTAATAGCTATCATCTCAGCCTGTGTTTCTCTGGATCAGCTAATCACTTACAGAAGTGGGGAGGGAAACTTGGCTCTTGCCTAAATACAAATTTTATAAATTCAAACTATGCCATACATTTATATTCAAAAGGTACAAAAACACCTCTCTTGTCTAGCCGCCCAGTTTCCTTCTGTGGAAAGAACTAATTCTGATTAACCTTTGTGACTCTTCCAGAAACATGCAAACTTATTCTTCTCCCTTCTTCTAAAAATAAGCGGGGGTCATAAAGTTCTGTAGTCTGCCTTTTCATTTTTAAAATTTATTTAATCAGTATGTAGGTTGTCTTCATTCTTTTATGATTAAAAAACAATGCAGCAATGACTAATCTTGATTTGGGTCAATATGCACATCCTTGTATTTTCAAGAATTTAAAGTATAACCTGTAAGAAATAGGTTGATGAACAACTGCTTTACAGGTTGATGTTTAGGATAAGACTTTTAGGTATCCCTGGATGTTTTAGGAAAGAGATGCTGAGGGTGGGCAGAAAAGGGTCCTTGACAGAATAGGGGTTTGAAGCCTCTCTCCATTACTTTTATTTTTTTTAACCTGAAAAGATATTTTTAATTTTTATTTTAATGAGAAAATAAACAATAAAAACAAAGATACAGAATTTCAAAAACAAGATGATAGGAAAGGGCCAGGGATTTAGCTCCCAGCATAAGCGCCTGCCTGGAAAGTGCTTGGTCATGAGTTTGATTCCCGGTTTTAAAAAAAAATAGGAAATTGATAATGGTTAATATATTGCACACTGTTATCTTCAAAGTAGTTGCTCAGATTCCATTCCTTTTAGTTGTATAAATTTAGCAACTTCAGTGAGCCTGTTTCCTCATCTGTAATCTGCTCTAATAGCAGTGTTGTGAGGATTAAATGGAGACTTCAAAGCTTTTATGTAACAGTATCTGATAAGCAGGCACTCAGTAACTGCTGCCACAATTATTTAATAAACAATATACTGCTCTACGCCGGATAGCACATTATAGGGCTACTTAGAGGACATAATCTGCTGTCTTGAAGTAGAGGTAAGGGCTGTGAGTTTGGATAAATTCCTCAGGAGTAAGGTTTTGAGTACATTCCCTAACCTCTCTAGCCTGCTTTGTCATCTATAAACGGGTCAGAATAAAGCCCAGGTCTCAAGGCTTGCCCTAAATCTTCAACGTCTAACACGCAAGTGCTTAACACACGGTTCTTCCTCTCCAGTCTAATGCCAGAGACCTCATAAAAACCTGAGGGACCATACAAAGGCGAGTAACAGCCGATGAGCCCCGTGTTGAAGAGAAACAGTCACGAAGCTAAAGGAGGTCGCGGAGTTACGCAAAAGCACCCCAAACAGCAGCCGGCGGATACTCATTTTCCGGGAAACCAGAGCAGCCCGACAGTCACCCTGGCAACCCCGATTTCCGGTCCCCTTTGCCTCCCCATCACTACTTCCTGTTTCTGCGTGACGTCATCTCTGGGCGACTGCCTGGTGGTTTCCGGGAAGGGCCTTGGGAGGGGTTCGGCAGAGGGTGGGGGTAGAGGGTAAAGGGTAGCGAAGCGGAGGACTCCCGGTCCTGTCCTCCGCGTACCGTCTGCACCCGGGCTCGGCGCCGCTATGGAGGGCGGAGGGTGGCCCTCACTGGGCCAGTTTATTCTCCTGGGTTCCAGCTCTGTCGTCACCGCCATCCTCTACTCCGTGTATCGGCAGAAGGCCCGGGTCGCCCAAGAGCTCAAGGTCAGTGCTGGCACCGGCGTGGACTCTGCCAGGTCATCTCTACACCGATCGTGGTGAGCCCACGATTCGCCCGGGCCGCTCCATAGTCGGAAACTCCCCAGAAGAGTAACCCGGCTCTGCGACTGCCTGTCCCTCAAGCAGTCAGTGGAGGAGCGAGGATCACAATTGGGGTCTGTGATAACAACCACTCTGGCCCTTTTCAACAGGGACCCTCTCGTTACTCTGACTCTGGAGTTTATTAATTTACTCGAAAAATACTTCTCGGACACTTGGCATGCACCAGGCAGTGCATTTCTATTTCAGACAAAAGTTTCTGCCTTCCCAGAGTTCATTCGAGTACATATACACGTTAGCAGGTGCCATGCCATGGTAAGACGTACTTTAGGAAGAGGAGACGTGGAAATGGTGGGGGAGGGGGGAATGCTATTTTAAAAGGTATCTTTTGTACAGCCAGGAGGACTCGGGAGAGACGTCCGGGTATTAAGGGTGTGTGCTGCCCAAACGAGCGTGACATCCAGGTATCTAAAAAACAGTTCAGACCAACGGAAGAGCAAAAGTAAATACCCATTAACCACTCAGCTACTAGCTTCTACAAATGCTTCTTTTTTAAGTTATGGGAGATTTTTTTCTGCCCTGCTACTGGGGGTTGAATTCAGGGTCTTCACAGTGAGCTACATGCCAGCCCCACCCCCCCTTTTAAAAAAATTTTTGAGTTCCAAGTTGCCCAGGCAGAGCTTGAACTTGCAGCCTTTCTGCCTCAGCTTCCTAGAGTGCCTGTGTTAGTCAGTGGCACCACACCCAAGTATGTTTGGTTACTTTTTAAAATAACACTGTTTTGAACTGCACTTTACAATTTTCACAGCACATTTCCGTCTATTTCTGTACAGTCCTTTTCTGAGACAGATAAAATGACAATTATCCCTCAGTTGCAAAGCAGGAAATTGAGATTCAGAGGGAAGGACATATACCTAATCAGCATGGAACTTAAAACTTAGGTCTTTGACCTAAGGTAAGGCTTTTCTGATTGACACATTGCTTTGTTGTGATTGTGGGACTGGAGTAGAGAGATTTGATGCTTTCTTGTCCTCATCACAATCCAGGAAATTTCTATTTGTAATCTCATGGAAAAGTTATTGGACTTCTAGCCAGGTAATTCCAACCTACCACTTCCAGTGCAATCCATGGCGAAAATAAAGACTCTAACACATAATTATAATTATAGGGAGCTAAGGGGTCTTGAGTCCAGCCCAGGTGAAGGTTCAGTGGAACAAAGGCCCCAACCCAGGGCCTAACCCGGGTTTTATTAATTTGTGAGGAAGGGGGTGGCTTGAGGATGAGTGACTGGTGGAAGATAGGTGAGTACTGTCAGCTGGGCTAGCTAGGAGGCCTGAAGGTCACCCCATAGTATACAGAGAGAAGCATATGCAGAAAGACCAATTTACATAACACAATTGACGTAGCTTTGCTTCAGCTCCTTTGTGCAAACTTTTGTGCTCTGGGAAGCCATAGCCTCTTATCTCCAGGCGGAGCCCAGTTGACAGCCCTGGAGCTATGGCTCTTTTCCGGCCGGCACCGCCTCAATTGTGTTTTGATGGGACTCTTTGAAGTCATTGGTTGGGAGCAGATTAAGCCTCAGCACCTCTGCTAACTCTATTTACATTACTTACAGCCAATTGTAGGGACTAGGAAATGACTTAGTGGACTTTGTACATATCCTGTGTGGAGATTAGGGCCAGGTTTAGCCACCATGGGAGATAATTACTTTGTATTCTAGGAGAATGGCCAGGTGGTCCTCCACAGATTCTCTTCTTGGTTCAATTACAAAACTTTCAGTGTAGGGTAGTATCTTAGTCTTGTGTGTTTCTCACAGTGATGGAAATGCATAATTAACTGTACGTCTCAAGTTTATTTAATGTACATAAAAAAGCCTGTGTTTTCTCCAACCTTGACTCTTTTGGGAAGTGAGGTAAACTAACTTGCCCAAAGCCACAGTGAAAACACTGAAGCTTGACCAGATCTCTAGTCATATTCTCCATCCCTCTACTTAAAATTCTCTGCCATTCTGTGTTGGATTCTTTACTAGATGTGTGACTTTGGGCAAATAACTTTACTTCTCTGAGCATCAGCTCCATTTTTTTGTAATTGAAAATAAAAATGCCTACTGTGTAGAGATGGTGTCAGTGTTAACGAGCTTAGTACCTGGTACACAGTATATATAAGTACTTAATAAGTCACTACTTTCTCCATCTAAAATATATTGAGTGCTTGCTGTGCGTCAGGCACTGTTCTTGACACTAGGAGACATTCAGCTAGACAGACAGTAGACGATAAGATGGTATCACATAAGAAAAGTTTTAGTGTAATGCAGGAAAGAGGCATCACAGAGAGGTAGGAAAACTAGGGAATATTGGAGGAACACAGCAGTGGAAGTACTTGTAAGAAGAAAGAAAGAAGCCAGGCGTGGTGGCTCATGCCTGTAATCCCAGCACTTGGGAGGCTGAGGCATGAAGATCATTGAGAGTTTGAGACCAGCCTAGGCTTTGAAGTGAGCTCAAGGCCAGCCTGAATTGCATAGAGAGACCCTGTCTCAAAGGAAGAAAGAAAGAAAGAAAAGAAAGAAAGAAAGAAAGAAAGAAAGAAAGAAAGAAAGAAATTTATAAGTAGAACAGCATTGGACTCCAGTTAACAGAGATTTACCCTAATAAAGCAAGAGCACCCTTTAATGATAATGTACAGTGCAGGGCTTCAGTTTATAAGGTTCAGTAGTGATACAGCACCTGCCATTTCTTGAGCCCCTATCATGTACTAGGCAAGAAATTAGGTGCTTTAGACCTGAATTCTTTGGACTGTAGCTCTGTGTCGTCAGAAAGTAAATGGTACTCATTCAGCAGTATGCAAATTGACTTTTATACTTTCTGCAAAAATGTTCAAAGTAAAAGGAGTGTTGTTGGGCTGAGGATACAGCTCAGTGGTGCAAGTACCTACCTGGCAAGCACAAGGTCATAAGTTCGATTTCGGGTGCCAGTTTTGGTTAACAGGATAAAAGAGTGTATTGGCAGCTCCACTATGCACTAAGGGAGGAGTGCAGAAGCAATTCCTTGACCTGCTAAAATTTTGGGACAAACTTTGAAATCAGATTATCTGCCCAGTTTCCTCATTCTTGCAACATTAAACAAGCAAACAATCATTTTTTTGCCCTTCAGTTTGATTGAGCATGTCAGTATTCAGGGGGTAATTTCATATTTTGTTGTGATTTGTTTTGCATTTAGGGAGCTAAGAAGATGCACTTGGGTGAAGATTTAAAGAGTATTCTTTCAGAAGCCCCTGGAAAATGTGTACCTTATGCTGTTATTGAAGGTATGTTTGTTTAGTGATAAATGAAAAATAACTTCCTTCTTCCAAAAGTTTGATAAAGTTGTCTTGGCTAGCATTAAGTGCCTTTTATTTTATTGGGGTCATAGTTACTTTTGAGTAAAAAAAAAACCATAACAGGGTTATTGCCATCTAATGTTGGGCAAGTTTTTCTTTTTTTTGGTAGTCTTTTTGAGACAGGGTGTCACTTTGCAGTTCAGGCTGACTTGAGCTACTTGTAAACAAGGCTGGTCTTGAATTTGCAGCTATCCTTCTGCGTCAGCTTCAGAGTGTTGAGATTATAGGTGTGTGCCACCACGCCCAGCTTTGGGCAAGATTATTGAACGTTTCATATGGGATTGTGGGGATATTATAAGATTTAAATGATGTTAGTAATGTAAGATATTTTGCAGGGTCCTCCTTAAACATACCCCGTGGTAATGTGTGTGCGTGCATATGTGTGTGTGTGTATATATATATATGTAATATATATATTGTCATTTTGATTAATGTAACTAAAACTGAAAACACATTCTGAATTACCTTGAGATGACAGAACTATGCTTCAGAAATCAAGTGGTTTATTTCTACTTAGGAGCTGTGCGATCTGTTAAAGAAACACTGAACAGCCAGTTTGTGGAAAATTGCAAAGGGGTGATTCAGCGACTGACGCTTCAAGAGCACAAGATGGTGTGGAATCGAACAACCCACCTTTGGTAGGTGTCCTTTGTCCTGTAAAAACCCTGCATGGGTCTGTTCACACACCGGGTCCTGGCTGCTAGTACCATGTCCTCAGCTTTCCTGAGGCTGGTTGAACACCAGCATCCTGATTGCTGGGTGTGCTCTGTGGGCCTCCATCAGAATCCTCCATCAGCTTGCTACCATGAGGATTCTTGGGTCTATTTACACATCTGCCAAACCAGAATTTACAGCATGGGGGACCTGGAGTCTATTGATTCTTAGGCACAGTAAGGTTTGAGAACCACTATTACTAATTAACGATTTCAGTGTTTAAAATAATTTTGTGCCATTTTTCCATCTGATCTAGCAGGTTTTTATCTCACATATTTGTTTGACAGTGGCAAAGGGGAGTGAATGATAAAGGTGGTTATTGTGGCTTGTGTTTAAATGTCCCCCCAAAACCCCATGCAGTTATGGAGGCCTCTGAATCTAGCATTTGTGATTGGTTGATTGTCTAGCGCTGGGATTGGCAGTGTGAGTACTGTATCCGCCCAGGGGCGGGGAGCCAGCATACAATTTGAGGGAGGGAGGAATACCTTGCCCTTTTTCCCTTCTTGCTCTTGTCACTTGCTGCTGTCATGAATGGTTAAATCTCAGCCACTCCACCCTGTCTGGGAGCCAAGTGAGTATGGACTGAAACCTCCAAAAAACTGTAAACTGGATAAACCTTTCCTTCCTTTGTTATGGGTGTTAGGTATTTTAACCTTAGCAATGAGAAAAGACAGAATTTGGTACCAGTAGAGTAGGTGCTATGACTTTACCTGACCGTGTGGTTCAAGACCTTTTGTGAATGGCTTGTGGAAAGAGTTTGGAAAGGTGTGGAGATATGGTCTGAAAGAATAGAGCTGGTTCTTTAGGATTGTTAAGCCTGTATTATAATGTTCAAGTTTTGAAACTTTTTTTTGGTACTGGGGATGGAACTCATGACCTCAGGCTTGCCAGCCAGGCACTTATGTCGCTGAGCTAAATCCTTGGCTCAAGTTGTGAGATGTTAAAAATAAGCATGTCTAGTATCTGGAAACAGGTTTTTTTTGTTGTTTTTTTTTTTGAGACAGGGTCTCGCTATACAGTTCAGACAGGCCTTGAGCTCACTTTGTAGCCCAGGCTGGTCTCGAACTTGCAATGATCCTCCTGCCTCAGCCTCCCAAGTGCTGGGATTACAGGCATGAGCCACAGGCTGGGAGTGTGGAAACAGGTTTAAAGAAATGTATCTGTTTGGCAAGTTGAGGAGGTTTGTTATGATTGATACATTATGTCAACTTGAGAAGTTTAGAAATTTAATTAAATAGTTCAGCAGAGGGCCAGGGTCCTTACTTTGTAACATCCTCAGCCCCTCAATAAGAGGAGGGCCCTGAAGATGGAGTGAATGCTACACCCACCCAAGGCAGGGTTTTGGAAAGGGAAGCCTGCTTACAATATAAGAGAAAAGGCTTATTTTCCCCCTATTTGCCCTGGCTGCTTTTGCTGGCTGCTGCCTTGAAGTGTTGCCCCAGTGCCATGCCACCATGCCTTGGAAGCCAGCTGTCTATAGACTGTAACCAAGACAGAATTTGGTACCAGTAGAGTGGGGTCATTGCTGTGACCGTATCTGACCGTGTGACTGTATCTTGACCAGGTCAAAGAGCCTTTGGGAATGGCTCGTGGGAAGAGTTTGGAAAGATTCAGAGATGTCACATCCTAGGCTGTTCTGTTTGGGAGATTCTGGTCAGAGTTTAGGAGACCAGATGGTGTGGAAGGCTGGTAGAAAGCCTGCCGGTAAACACTAAGCTCCGGAGGTTTCTGCTGGGAAGAAGGACTGCATCGCTTGTTGGACTCTAGTTGAGTATGTTTGGCTTGACAGAAAGTTTGTTGGCATTTTGCTAGTGTCCAGAGACTTTGCCTGAGGCTGAGATTAAGGGCAGTGGATTAATTAATCTGATAGAAGAAATGTCTAGGCAATCAAATGTTGAGGCAGGGCTGGGGATTTAGCTCAGTGGCTCAAGCGCTTGCCTGATAAGCACAAGGTCGTGAGTTTGATCCCCAGTACCAGAAAAAAAATAAATAAATAAAAGCAAGATCAAATGTTGAGGCAGTGGCATGGCCATTGTTGGGGGCTTTTAGTCAGATTTATGTTGCAAATCAAGAGCAGAGCCCAGCAGGATGATTTAAAATGTGAGTTTGTCTAGAAAGAAAGCTCCAGTAAAGCTATAGACTGTAAAGATAGAACTGTGACCTTGACTGCTGAGAAGGAACAGAGAAATAAAAAAGATGGCTTGCTGGCATCACGGGAAGCAGTGGGTCCCCATGATTTGCACCCTAAAACTGCAAGCATGAAAGACTTAGTTTGAAGGAGAAAGCTGTATAACACCATATTTCAGAATGGCTATGGCAGCCACATGAGGTTCCAAAATGGTGGCAACTGCACCAGGTTCCAGAATGGCAGTGCCATAGAGAAGCTGTTCCTCACCAGTTCAGAATGTTCAGCTATCCACTTGACCCCAATAGCCAAGAGAGGAAAGCATAGCTACTACTCTAGCTGGCAGCAGACCTTGGCATCCACATGGTGCTGGTTTTATGCGCATGGAGAATGCATGAGTTCTGCACTCAAGGCAGCTTCCACCCTGATTTCAGAGGGCCTGGAAGGCCAGGCAGTGTGCTCCTGAAAGGGCAGTATATGAAGCTGTATGAAGCCAAGGGTGCAATGGAGAACCCAGAAGTTTGGAAAAGCCAGGGGTGTAGATAATCTAAGGAAAGCTGCAAAGACTGGGCAGAACAGGCTCAGAGAGAAGACATGGGAGGTAAAACCGTCAGAGGTGGAGTCACTCAAGCCCTTTGGAGCTCACAATCAGATAGCTTCAAATGCTGAGTGTGGGACTGCAGGACTTAGTGTTTGCCCTGCTGGATTTTGGACTTGTTTTGGTTCCAATCTTTTGTATTCCTGTTTGCCCTCTGGAGTGGGAATGTTTATCTTGTGCCATTGTGTGTTGGAAGTGTTTAGCTTTGTTTTCATTTGTATAGAGGTTACAGCTAAGATTTTGCCTTGGATCTCTGAGGAGATTTGGGACTTGGACTTTTCAGCAATGCTCAAACTGTTAGGACTTTTTGGGCAACCCTTGGAGATGGACTAATGTACATGAGTCTTTGGGGGCCAGGGGTGGAATGTTTTGGTTTGTATTCAGATTTCCCCCCAAAGCCTCATGCAGTTATGGAGGCTGCTGAATCTAGCCTTAGTGATTGGTTCATTGTCTAGTGATGGGATTGGCAGTACAAGTGCTGTATCCACCTAGGAGTGGATAACTGACATACAGTATAAGGGAAGGAGGGAGGTGTACCTTTCCTTTTTGCTCTTTTCACTCTGGTTGCTTGTGGCTGCCAAGAAGGGTTAAACCTCAGCTATGCCACCCTGCCTTAGAGCCAACTGAGTGTGGACTGAAACCTTCAAAAAACTGTAAGCTAAATAAACCTTTCCTTCCTTCATTATGGGTGTCAGGTATTTTGTCTCAGCAACAGAAAAAAAGTAACGAAGACAGTGATCTCTGACAGTAGTTGTTGCCTACTGCTACTACCTACTTGAGGAGCTAAGACGTTGAGCCTGACTGTGCTGAGGTTTTGGGTAGTGATTTCACTTGTATCCTCCAGTTACTTCAGCCTTCAGCCTGTCCTCCTGGTGCTTAGGTGATCTCTGACCTTGCCTGGGTGCGTGATACTTTGTTTCACCTTCAGTTCTGTTATTCTTTTAGGAATGACTACTCAAAGATCATTCACCAGAGGACCAACACAGTGCCCTTTGATCTGGTGCCCCATGAGGAAGGAGTGGATGTGGTCGTGCGGGTGCTGAAGCCCCTGGATTCAGTGGATTTGGGCCTAGAGACTGTGTATGAGAAATTCCACCCCTCAGTCCAGACCTTCACGGATGTCATTGGCCACTACATCAGTGGTGAGCGGCCCAAAGGTATTCAGGAGACTGAGGAGATGCTGAAGGTAGGAGCCACCCTCACTGGGGTCGGAGAACTGGTCCTGGACAACAACTCTGTCCGCTTGCAGCCCCCCAAACAAGGCATGAAGTACTATCTGAGCAGCCAGGACTTTGATAGCCTGCTGCAGAGGCAGGAGTCGAGTGTCAGGCTCTGGAAGATCCTGGCTCTGGTGTTTGGCTTTGCCACATGTGCCAGCCTCTTCTTTATCCTCCGGAAGCAGTACCTGCAGCGACAGGAGCGCCTGCGCTTGGAGCAGTTGCAGGAAGAGTTCCGGGAACATGAGGCCCAGCTGCTGGGCCAAGCGACGCCGGAGGACAGGGAGAGTCTCAAGAGTGCTTGTGTTGTGTGTCTGAGCAGCTTCAAGTCCTGTGTCTTTCTGGAGTGTGGCCACGTGTGTTCCTGCCATCAGTGCTACCGTGCCCTACCAGAGCCCAAGAGATGCCCCATCTGCCGGCGGGAGATCACCCGGGTGATTCCCCTGTACAACAGCTAACAACCTTGTGGCCACACAGCTGGGCCAGGGAGCAGCCTCCTGCTCCTCAGGGAGTTCATCCTGAGGCCTCTGAAGAGCTGAGTGGGGACTGCAGTACCTCCAGCTGTGACTGAGTGAGAACTGTTCACACCCACACTTCCACCAGCAGGGCATTGCCTTTCTAACCTGAGCCTTTCCAGCCCAGAACGTGTAGGGGAGCTCTGCTCCGCGTGGAAGCCATGGCCTGACACTGCTTCTGAGAAGCAGATCGATGTAGGGGAGACTGGATGGACCCCCTTGCCTGAGCACCAAAGCTCTTCTGGATGTTGCTGGGGATTTTGATTGCTACTTCTCTGGAAAGAAAGATGGGCTCTTTAGGGCCCCACAGAGCTGCCTGTGGGGACACTCATCTGTAGCTTTTCTTCTTTTGCTTCTAACAAGGGAAAGGGCTTCCTTAATTGTCAGGCTGGGCAAATCATTTGTGTCCCTTTCTCCTCAGCTAACGTGCACATGTGTAAGAGCTCAGCCCCTCTGCCTCTGCCCAAACAGGTGGGCTACAGATCAGCAGAAGGACAAGAGCAGTCTGGGGTGATTATCAGGTAGCCCCGCTAGTGTCTCCTCTGACCCAGGAAGGTCCTCCATCGAGCACACCTCAGTCCTGTCGTGCAGCGCCTGCAGCTTGCAGGGCCCCAGGCAGCTCAAGTTTCCCCACTGGAAGCTGAGCTAGGAAGCTGTGCTAAAGGAAGCAGCAAGGACATTGCTGAGCTGGCCTCCTGGCTGTCCTAGCTTCTTCACTTGCTTTCACCAAGGAAAAGTAGCCAGCTGGCAGCCAGCACACTCAACTGATCAGGGCTGTTCCCTGTCCCTGGCCTGTGGCAGAGGTAATATCCCTGGTGGGAGGGGTCACATTTCTGTCACCCTTTACCCCTCACCTGTCCCTGTGGAGCCTGTGAGTGCAAGAGAAGTTGGGGAGCATCCTTTCCCACCTCTGAGTGGCCCAAAACACAGCTCTTTGATTGTCCCTCCCTGTCCTTGACCCTTCATCCCCCATCCTCCTCTGTGTGGGGGATGGTGCGCTCTCAGGGGGCTGACACTAGTGTCACGCAGTGTCTAATGCACACAGCACAAATTAAACACATTGCAACCATGTGCTCTCACCTGTCACTTTGTTCATGAGAGTTGGAATCCTAAACTGAGGCTTCCCCAGCGGGGGCTGAATCCCCACTGTGAGGGAGTGAAAACCAGGGACTTGGAAGCCTTTGTTTCTCTTGGCTGTGAGGTGTTTTGGTTTCCCCAACTTGGGGTGCAGCTGGATAATGGGGAGGCCCCAGTGCTTGCCACCATGGGAGGAGTCTGCTTAGCTATAGAAGATTACTGTAGACAGCCCATAGCTTCTCCTGGCCTTGCTGACACAGATGAAGACATGTGTCTTGATGTTCTGGCCACCAGAGCAGCAAGGGTCTGCCTGCTGGGAGACTTGGCCAGGTAGGATATTTGGGCACAGCAAGGGGGAAGCTGACACTGAGTGAGTACCGTTGTGTACTTGGTGTTGTACCAAAGGCTGCTTCAGACTACACTCGGAACAGGTGCTGACCACACAGGCCAGGCTTGCCTGCTGAGCCCTGGTGTCCCCACTCTGCATCTGCATCCGAGGAGGAAGTTCCCTGGCCCGAGGACACAGAGCTGACGCTTGACGCTCCCAGCCTAAGCTGCAAGCTGCTTCCTGTCACTCCAGCAGGGCCTGCTGGTTCCCTGTGTCAGCAGGAACAGCCCACACCATCCTGATTCTCTGGCTGGTGGCCACAGGGGTGGGGGTGGGCACTAATTGTGACTCCGTTTGCCAGTGCTGTGTGCTGCCCAGGGATGTGTGAGGCCCTGAGGGAAGTGACCTTTCTGAACACCTGCCCTCTTCCCTGTCCTTCCAGCACTCACTCTGCGAGGGTCCAGCTTTCAGTGGGGCTCCCAGGAGGGATTTCTGGGGGATCCGAGAGTTGTGCCCTCGTTGTGAATTTGTGATTAAAGCTGATCAAGGAGAGAGGGCTGCCTGCAAATGGCTCGGTCCCTGCTGCAGGAGATCTGGTCATGCATAGTCAACCCAGTCACAGGTGTACCTAGATTGGGGATCTGGGGTCCTTGCTTGGTCCTGGCCTGTCTGGGACTGAGATTGCCTTACGCTCTGCTGTAGCTGTCACCTGTGGCAGTTCTCACCTACATTTTAGAGCCTCATTC
This sequence comes from Hydrochoerus hydrochaeris, assembly GCA_004027455.1. Taxonomy (NCBI): domain Eukaryota; kingdom Metazoa; phylum Chordata; class Mammalia; order Rodentia; family Hydrochaeridae; genus Hydrochoerus; species Hydrochoerus hydrochaeris. Next base: position 4,334 of record PVLA01006442.1, on the reverse strand, counting down.
TGTGAGGAGGCTAATACGTGGAACTGAGGTCAAGGGGTGGGGTAGGGTGACGGGGAGAAGCAGAGGTACAAAGTTGGTATGGAACCGACTGGGGTTGTTGTGAATTGTGGGTCTTTTCTAAGGCGTCCCAGTGGTCAGTCATCGGACTCCTGGCAGGCACAAACAGGAAAGATCACATTCTTTGTATTTATTCACTTTCCTGAATAATTACAGCAAACCAGCAAGAAAGGCTAAGCCTGCCAAGATCTCCAGCTGCAGCCCACAACCTCGACTTTGAGCACGGTAGGCCTGGGGCTTAGACCCTAAAGGGAAGGTACGAGTCCAGGCAAGCATCCCTTAGTATCATGGGGAATCAGATGAGTGGCCTCAAATGAAATACCCCGTATTTATTTATAATCTATGTACATCCTCCTCTATGCTAAATCATCTTTGGGTTACTTAAAATACCTCACATAAGGTAAATACTGTATAAGTAGTTCTTAGGCCGTGTTGTTCATGGAATAATGACCAAAAAAAAATGTACATGTTCAATTTTTTTTCCTGAATACTTTTGATTGCAGTTGGTGAGATGCACAGGTGCAGAGCCCACGGATTTAGAGGACTGACCGTATTACCATAAACAGCTTTTTACAAGCCAATCAGTACCTCAAGAACCAGCAGTCACTCCCCAGCAGATCCTGCGAGGCGGCGGCCGGAAGACTGTCCTCGGCATCCTAATTTATTTAGATTTCAACTGGAAAATTTAGAGAGCAGGTGACATGAGGATTAAGTAGGTCTAGCTCAGATTCCTTTTATAATCCTGCTCCTAGGTCGTAAAGGTCCAGCTGAGAGATGGACCTGATGCCACAACCTCACAAGCGCCTCGCCAGGGCCTGTTGGGTCTGGGGCTGTGGCATCTGGAGGCGTTGATTCATCTCACACATGTCTGGAGATGTGAACAAGCATAGTCCTTGCCCTCAAAGGGCTAGGCGTTGTGTTTCAGTGCGTTCTATTTGTTGGACAAGGAGTAAACTGTTTGGAAAGGACGGGAACTTAGTTGTTTGGAATATTACATTGCGTGGTTTATGGACTATTACATCTTTTTTCTTTTTGTGACAGGGTCTTACTGCAGTTCAGGCTGGCCTTGAGCTCACTTTGTAGTCTAGGCTGGTCTTAGAACTCATGGCAGTCCCCTAGCTCGGCCTCCTGAGAGCTGGGATTGTACCATCATGCCTGGCTCTCAGGGAATATTACAGCTGTTTGCTTTCTTAGTCTGTTCTGCTGCTGTAACAGAAAACTTGAGGTTGGGTAATTTATAACCAACAGATTAGCTGACTGGGAGGCCTGGAGAGGGGGAGCAAGGTTCCTGCATCTATATGTGTGGGGGTTCTTGCTGCTTCACAGCATAATAGAGCATTACATGGTGAGAAAGCACTTGAGACACCCCCAAAATCCAGCTAGACTAATCCTGTTCGGAGCCCACTCCTGGGATAGCTGTCCCCCTGCGTTGACCAGTCCCCTCTACAGGCTTCTACCTCTTAACCTTGTTACGATGGCAATTAAACGTTAGCAGGGGTTTGGGAAGGGAGATTGGCCCATCTCTCTGCAGCCATTAGAAATAAACCAACACAGGGCAGCATGTCATTGTGGCGGGAAGGCCAAGCAGAGAAAACTGACCCTTCTGAGTCTAGAATGATTTACTAAACCATCAACCTGACCGTGCCCCTCCTCAGGTTAAAGCCCAGCCTGAGCTCCCTGCCACCTGCAGGACATGGCCTGGCTGTCCTGTGGCACGTGAAGCCTTGCATGGCCCTGCAGAGCCCAGCCGAGTCACCTTACTGTCTCACTCTTGATTTCAGTGACACTAAACTGGTTTGGCTTTTTAGGGGACAGGGTCTCTCTCTGTATATCGTCTAGGCTGGTCTCAAACTTGTGACTGATCCTCCTGCCTCAGCCTCCCAAAGACTGGGATCACAGGTGTGCAACACCTTTCCAGGCTGACACTGAGTGGTTGAATTTCCTCAAACATGTCACACTGTCCTCTGTCTTGGCTCACACCAGTCCTACCTCCCTGTCCTTGTCCTTTCCCCACCTGGCTAACATCTCCTGTAAACTCCACTGGAGGTGTCTCCTCTGGAAAGGTTTCCAGGACCCCCACTGGCCTCTGGTAGGCATCCCTCCCCTGAGTTTCCCAAATACATCTTCTTCTATTTCTGCTCTAAGCTGTGTTCAGATCTCAGGCAGGGCTGTATCATTTTGTTTGCAGGGACCCTGATGAGAGCTGCTCGCTGATCCCCTCTCACTTGTGAGTGTTTCTATTATTACTTTTAATAGAAGGAAACCGGAACTCAGAGACATCAAATGTCTTGCTCAAACACATGAGAGGGAAAGGATTAAAACCCAGGCATCCCACTCTGGAGCCCAAGCTCTCACCTGCTAAATGTGGAATCAGAGTAAATCAGTGAATGAAACAGTGAGTGTGGAGGAAACGTTCCTGGAGGGCTGCCTGGAGGAGTCAGGTTTTGGCCCACAGAGGAGAGCCGTGACCTAGTTGGAAGGAGTGAAGAGAGGAAGGACCTCTAGGGGTGGCTGCCCAGAAGGATGAATTGTGCAGGAGGGATGTCGTGACAAGCAACCTGTCCAAGCTTTGAGGACTCCACACAGGGAAGTTGGGGCAACGCCATTGGTGTTGACAAATTGGTCTAGGCTGGGAGCCCACAGGCTGGCTCTCCCTCTGGTCCTGGCTCCATTGCTATGAGATCTTAATCCAGAGATTTGACCTCTCTGGGCCTTAGTTCTGTGTATAGAAGCAGCAAGCTGGGTTAGAAGCTCTCCAGTGCTCTTTTACATGGTTAAGAGATGGAGAGTGGATGAGGGGACCAGAAAGCCCCTCCAGAGGGGCTACAGGCCCAAAAGGAGGTGCGCTCCTTCCTCTCCAGGTGAGCTGTGCCCGCAGCCTTCTGAGAAAGCTGGGAACTCAGCACATTTCCTCTCTCGTTAGATAGCGGTAACTTATCAATTTTGAATGAGATAAGTTTCCATGCATGATGTCCCGAATTGCTCCCCAAAGTGCTCATTAGTCACTTCCCTGCAGCTGCCTTATTGTTTTCCAGATGCCAGCCGAGGGACTTGGCATTTCCCTTTCCTGAGCCAGGGCAGGCGAGGCTGACGTGGTGATACAGGCAGGAGTGGCCCAGAGGGGTCGAGCAGGTGGGAGAGGCTCTGCGTCTCTTGCTCTTTGCTCTGCCAGAGCCATCGTGTCACTTTAGGGCCCTCAAAACCAGATTGCTCGGCAGTTGGGCCATGACTGGTGGCCCACAGTTGAATCAAACAAACATTTATTAGCATTTACTGTGCCAGGAACCTGGCATCTGTAACCTGGACGCTCCCTAGGCCTGAAGGCAAAGTTGAGGTCCTCTTAGAGCCCAAATTACCATAACTGTGGGCTGCGGTCCCTCGGTTTTCTCTCTTTAAGGTGACCCTTAGGGCAGTGCTACCCTTAGACTTGCAACAGATCACTGGCCTTCCTGCTTCCTGTCCTCTTTTCATCCCAGGCCCAGGAGTAGAGCTCTCTTGGTGCCTCCTATGCCGCAGTCTCCTCCGTAACCCCCAGATGGCGCTGTGCCCTCGTAGTTGAGGCAGTCGGCGGGCTTGGAAGAGAAACTACACCTAGAGCCCCTGCGTTTCTCCCTTTCCTCCTGCGTGCGGACCAGGTCTTAGAAGGCCAGGGAAAGCATCTGGGGAGGATGCTGGGCTACTGATCCTGGCACCAGCTTGGTAGTGCCGGGAAGGGAGAAGCAGAAATTCTCTCCACCTTCCTCCTACTTCTACCCAGCTCACCAGGGAGCTGGCTGGCTGCAGATGTGAAAGTTTTCAGAAACCCAGATAATGGGATGAGGGTAGGAAATTTCTTCCTCTGTAATTTCCCAAGCATTCACATCTTTAAATATACTAACCATGATTCCTTTCAACAAAAAACGAGAAATGCATAATGCATCGCACGTTCTTAAAATACGCAAATGACTTCACACTGGGGAAGGATGCTTGGGAAAAACTGTATGTCATAGATTTTAGGTGTTGATTTTTTCTCTGGGAGAACGAGTTCCTTGCTGTCATCCTCTCTGAGCTGTCCTTGCCTTCTGCCCTTTCTCTCAGGCTTCTGGCTTTTCTCTCTGCTCTATCACTCCCCCTTTTCTCTTTCCTCTTAGGTTCCTTCCATCCTGTCCCTTCTTTTCTTTTCTTTTCTTTTCTTTTCTTTTCTTTTCTTTTCTTTTCTTTTCTTTTCTTTTCTTTTCTTTTCCTCTCCTCTCCTCTCCTCTCCTCTCCTCTCCTCTCCTCTCCTCTCCTCTCCTCTC